>JASDQU010739596.1:127797-150098 GCA_032191745.1 Picea mariana
CGCAAAGTTCCTGTGATTTGATGAAAAGATTCTAGTTGTAATAGTTGGATGTATTGTGCTTCTTTATTTGCATATGTGCTTTCCTGTTATATTTATTTCATATCTCTTTCTGTCTATTTCGGAACGAATTATCAAACCTGGGGATTCGTTGTACAACACCCCTTGTTCGCACCACTTAGATAAAATGTTTTCCTCTGAAGCTAACTCTGAATTCGTCCACAATAGCACTCCTGAGTTACTTCCTATGTTTTCTCCCGCCACACATTACGGTTTACACTGAAGGTTGTTTCTCACCTAGCCTTATCTTCCTGAATCCGGTCACTGAGTCATTTGTCTCATCTCTTACTCAGATCAACCCCATAGCCCAAGTCTTACCTTTCTGCGTCAATACAACCAGAACCCATTATATCATAGGTGTTAAACCTAGCCATTGTTTTTCAAAGTCATATCCTACACGGAGACCATGCCATTTCCGAGAGAGCCCTCTCCAGATCCGAAAGGCTAGTTTCAGGTCTCAAAGTTGGTTGAAAAAGTTACCTTCGTCGTATGTTTATCAGCGGAACGGATTTACGAAGTGCTAACATAAGGCACTAATCTTCAAACTCTATCTCCTTGAGAAATCAACCAACACTTAAACCTTAGTCTTTCTAGCTTTCACTAACTAAAACTAACTTAGCCTAGGACACTCATTTTATTGATGTTGTTATAATCATTTGCTACAGCCATCTTAAAGCAACAACTTTTTTGCATACTTCAATGTTATTGCTAGCTAAAAACTTCAGAATTTGTTCGTGACAAGTTACTGTCATTCTATACATTAAATGTTATACTTTCATTGTCTTTTAAAGAAATTTTGAAGAATATTTCTTGCAGCTGTTACATATTACTAATTGTTGTTGTGAACTTGTCTATTGCTACAATTTTATATCAGCTAGCATATGTTTCACTGGTTTGTTGTCTCTTGAAGCTCTAATATCATTTTGTACTTAAACCTGCCATGATATGTTATGTTTTCTTGTTCCAAGTAGGTACACTTCATCTTTTACATTTGCTTGATCTCTTAAAGACATAAACCTTGCAATACCATTCTGACTTGAGTGACCTAGAGAGGGGGGTGGTTTACCTCATCCTTTTCCCTTCATCAAACCACTAGGTCTTGGGACGTCTCCCTTCGAGTGGATTTATCCTTCTCCTAAAC
This sequence comes from Picea mariana, assembly GCA_032191745.1. NCBI lineage: Eukaryota > Viridiplantae > Streptophyta > Pinopsida > Pinales > Pinaceae > Picea > Picea mariana. Next base: position 128,996 of record JASDQU010739596.1, read on the forward strand.
AGAAAGGGGTATCCTATTAAGGTGACAGTGATATGATTAACCATGTGTTACACCAATCTTGTCCCACTTGCCTTGGGCTTTGGGAAATTATAGATTGTGCGATAACATTTTGGTGCAGTTTTCGGGGAACAACGAGTCAATTTTCCTCGAATGACACATTTTCGGTAAGCTTTTTCCTCAAAGCCTTCTTACTTTACAAGCTTACCTGGCGACTCCACTGAGGGTGATTCCCAGAAGGTTTATCTGGCGACTCCACTAATGATAAAGCCAACCATGGCTTCTCAATGGGACCCGAGTAATTTTAAACCCTTAGATATGAGTGAAATTTCGGGTTACCCTCGACAAATGCGTCCAAGGTATGAAGAATGGCTCCCTAGATTCACTAGTAATGATGTGGTTAGAGCCGAAGATCACATGAATAACTTTTGGGCTTTCTTTCAACTCCACCCTATTAGTGATGATGTTGAAGATTGCCAATGAAACTTTTCTCTACCTCTCTTCATGGCAATTCTAGAATATGGTATGATGGTCTCCCTGATGCCAGCATCACATCTATGGACCAATTAGAAGAAACATTTCTCAAGAACTAGAGTATTAAATTAAAAGATATCCACATGGTGATGAAAACACTAGATTACATACCACAAACTAAGAATGAGAATGTCAAGGAATTTGATGCCAGATTTGAGAAGTTGTTACAACAAATTCCTAGAAGCCATTGTCCCAAAGACAAGTACCTCTTTTACCTCTATACCAATGCACTCTCAGGACAATTAGGATTCATCCTCAATGAAAAGGGGCCAAGGAAAGCCCAAGAAGCTTATCCCATGGCTACAGAAATTGAGGAAAATATCTCCTCGCCCAAGGGAGAATATCTCTCTACTCTAGAAATCAAGGTTAATTATCATGAGGATACCTCAAATATTCTTACCCTAGAGGATGTAGTTGCCATTAAGATATTTGTTAAAGAACTTAATGAATGGTGGGAACCATTCGGCAAACAAGAGCTTGAAGTGAGGGTTCTTGATGAAGGTCACCAAGAATTCACTCATGATTCCATGAAAGAGGGAGACTTTGAGCTTGAAAATGAATTGTTGATATGTGATTTTCCCTCCAATGAAGCCATCCAAGATCCAATGTATCCTACACAAGAAGAAGAGAACGAGGCTAATCATTTACCTTTTTAGGGTTTTGATGATACCTTGTTCTATGATTCAGAAGGTGAAGAAGTAAAGGAACCCTTGGACGAGCTAGATCCTTCATACTCTAATGAAGGTGAAGAAATCACTAAAGAGGCGAGTCATGAGGATGATGTACCAATAGTTTCTCTTCCATTTGATGAAGTCGTCCAAGCCTTTAACACTTCTGTGTAGGAGGAAATTGATATAGTAAGATGTTTCCCTTTCCAAGATTTTGTTGATCCATTATTTTGTGATTTGGAAAGTGAAGAAGTGTCAGAGGATCCCTTGGATGTATTCAACCCTTCATGTTATCATAAAGGTAATGACATGATTGATAATATTGATGAGTTCATACATGTTGGAAGACGTAAATGGGATGTGGTTGGTTCTGATGAGGATCCCATTTATAATATTGAGGGTCATTTTCAATTGTTTCATTTACAACTATCATATGAGATTGTTATTGATTCTGACATTTGGAAACAAGGAGATGATATAATCACATACATATTCCAAACACCCAAGGATGACTTAATGCAATGTTCTCATGATGATTTTCGGTCATACCTTGAGGAGTTTGATGAGTATTCCTTTGAGCACTTGGAATTATTCTATGAAAAAGATTTTCAACTACAGTTGTGCTCAAATTTTGATAAGGGTGAGAACATGGTTCGCCTAGAGCAAGATACGTGTGATGAGGTTTTCTAGCTCCCTTCATTTCCTACAGTGTCACTAAGGATGAAACTAGGAGACATGCTTCTTGTCTCGAGTTTTCTCCAGGGCAGGGCCTTTTCTTAGAATTTAAGGGTAGGTTGAATGCCTTAAGAAGAAGTTTATTATATCATTTTTTCAACTATCCCCTAAAAGGTTGTCAGACATACTCTATATTCTTGTTAGTCCCTTCTAAAACCTCGAGGAGTGATGAGGTCCAAGGTAGTCAACCTTCAGACTCTTTGAGTCACCCTCTTGAATCTTTGACCTTTCATGATCATTCTCATGGATGGATTGAGCGCTTTTTTGGAAATGTGAATTGGCATGATGTTGTCCCTCCCTCCCGCCTCCATGGGTTAGACTTTATGATTTCCTATGATATGATGCATATTCTAACTCATGTTATTTTTTGCTTAACTTGTCATTGTTTTGGTTTATGACAAAGCACATAGGCAACTGTTATCATGCATTGCTAGCATGGTTGTATTGGTTATATGATTATGCCTAACATGCATTTAGGAGGTAAGGTAGGTAGGTAGGCGTTTGCATCCATTGTACTCACCATTGCATATCATTCTATTATAGTTAGTTGCATTTATGTATTTGCTTTACTTCATTTGTATATATGTATGCTCATGATCGTGTGTTAGATTAGAGTTTTGACTTTTATGTTATATCATGTATGGACAAAGAGTGATATCACCACCCTAGATGTTACTGATATCTTCTGCTGAGATTTAGCAAGCACAGGTCATACTAGAGATGTTGAGGTCCTCATGCGCTCTACGATGAGCACATGTCCCTGAGTAGGAACCAGATGTTACTCCCTAGCCTAGGGGTAACTAAAGAGATCATGTCTTGAGGCCTATAGGTTGTCGACATGGAGTGTCAATGGACAAAGCATAGCCCTGGAGGTCCTTATTTTCACTGATGCATCCTACACATCACCAACAACAACATGCACCACACCGGCCTGGTCCCAGAAGGCAGTGGGTCTTTCTCCATGAGTTAACGGGTCTAGGTATCATGGTACGTATCACTATGATATTTAAAGCATTTGAACATGTTGCAATGAATCTTTCTTGATTTCAAAACCTTTGCTTGGATTTTATGCTCTTTGCCTTGTTTAAACCTGAGGGGGTGTGTCATTGTGTTCTAGTAAGTTGGTTGCCCTCATAAATAAGTTGCTACTGGGTGGTTCCTTGAAAATTCATCATCCATTCCCTACCATACTTATCAATTTGCATACGTTTTCCCTCCATCTTCCTAGCCCTTTTGGATCTTCAAGTGTATTAACCCAAGAAGGTAGTGTACCTTACCTCATCAGAAGAAGCAGTTGAAGGCTCGGAGGGTAAACGTAGCTGAAAAAAGATAAAAGACAATCATAAAACCTTTGATATGCTTCACCCAGGGATCCCTGAGAAAGCAAAGAAATGGGGGGCCCACAAAATGAATGATGATGAATACTCAAGGTATTTGTTAGGGGATAGGAGGTCTCATCACGAGCCAACCTATCATGATCATAGGTTTTTAGCGGTGTGACATTACCATCATCTGGTCACCAAGCCAAGGTAGTGGCTCTCAGTTGTATGACTGAGGGAAAGGGGGTCTCATCACGAGCCAACATTCTCATTTTCGCGAGGTATTTGTGAATGACATTGTCGTATCTGGACACCAAGCTAGGACAATGGCCTCCAACTAATTCCTTGAAACATGAAATAAAGAGATAATAAGAAGGATGGAAAACAAATGGGCTTGGAAAAATTGCATTGCGGATAAAGGGCATCTCACCCTCTACAGAGGTGCCCATAGGTAAGACAATACAAACCCCTGTATGTCATGAACCCCATGCCCAAGAGTTTACCACACATCATATCACATGCACACATGACTGGGATTGGTTCCACCTAGAAAACACCCTAAACCTAGGGGTTATTCACCCAATAGAACATCTTGAGACCCTCTACAAACCTAAAATTGGCAAGTTGTATAACGTCTTTTAGCATTTGTTTGGGTTAGGGGGTTTGATGCACATGTTTGGGTGATTTGACTATTAGATGTGATTTACATGCCATGATACTTGTTACTTATGGACCCCTTGAGGGAGTGTTTGTTGTCCCTATAGGAATTTTCTCGTTGGACAGGAATGCATGGGGAGATGACTAGTTCAGACCTTCATGAGGGTCTAAATCCCACAGATGGATGTTGAGACCCCAAGCAAGGGGCATGACAGAGATTGTTGACTTGTACCATGAAGAAGGAAGTCGATTCCTTTGGAGGCACTCTGGAAATCCTTAGACGGATGAGCCCTACCTTCATTCACTTGGACGATGGCCTTGGGAGGCATAGAGACCATCCACTTATCCCATGACATCATCTTGGAGGGGCTAGGTTTTCATGCAGTGATGTTCTAGTGAAAGAAGAAAATTTGCACAACGTTCTGGCATAAGGTAGTATGATTAAGCCCTAGGAGGGCCAACATTCCATCATTAGAGGCAGGACTTCCATCATGAGAGCTCAACGTCACCCTAGAAAGGGCATGACATCACCCTATTGGGGTTTTATTGTTGCATTTTTGTAAAATTTAATTTTTGTAGTGAATGTTTAGGGTTGGCCCTAATTTTTGACCTAAAATTAATTAAAGGTCATTTTTTTGTATAAATAAACACAAAACACTTTCATTTTTCATCATAACTCTCACTTGTGGGAGAAGAGCACTGGAATTTGCACCCTAGTTGTGGTGCCTTTGGCTGAAATAAGGAAGGCACACTTGTCTTTGAGGCTTTTCTTTGCAATTTGGATCAATTTTGGTGAAGTGTTTTGGAAATCTAGTGTTTATTAGCATGATTATTCTTGGTGAAAGTAAGTAGATTTGTTTTTTCTCCTTTCATTGGAATGGTTATGGTATTGTTTACTTGCTCATGGTAAAGATTATGAAATTGCATGCTAGATAAAACCCTAGAAGTAAAGAACTTAAGGTGCTACTTTTTTACTTTTTATTTGCTAAGCTTTACTAGATTGGTTTCATAATTGTCAAGCCTCTAAAGCCCTGAAGTGCTAGCACTTTAGAGGCATTGATTAATTGTGGTTGCTTATAAATTTAATTTTCAAAGAAGTCTAAGAGGAAGGAGGTGCTAGGGCCTGTAAGAGCCTACACCCTAGCTAGTGTCTTTCTCAAAGCTTGGATCCTAGGAGGACTTAAGGTGCTACTCCTCCTAGGTCCTTTCCTTCTTAGATTGGTGATATCATTATTGTGGTTAGCCCCAAGTAGAAGCTGCCACTTTTGACTCTATCGCCCCCTTGTAAGGCACTAATCCTCAAACTCTATCTCCTTGAGAAATCAACCAACACTTGAACCTTAGTCTTTCTAGCTTTCACTAACTAAAACTAACACTAACTTAGCCTAGGACACTAATTTTATTGTTGTTGTTATAATCGTTTTCTACAACCATCTTAAAGCAACAACTTTTTTGCATACTTGAATGTTATTGCTAGATAAACACTTTAGAATTTGTTCACGACAAGTTACTATCATTCTATACACTAAAAGTTGTACTTTCATTGTCTTTTAGAGCAATTCTGAAGAATATTTATTGCAGTTGTTACATATTACTAATTGTTGTTGTGAACTTGTCTATTGCTGCAATTTTATATTAGCTAGCATATATTTCATTGGTTTGTTGTCTCTTGAAGCTTTTATATCATTTTGTACTTAAAACTAGCATGTATATGTTGTGTTGTCTTTTTCCAAGCAGGTACACTTCATCTTTTACATTTTTTTAATCTCTTAAAGACATAAACCTTGCAATACCATTTTGATTTGAGTGACCAAGAGATAGAGGTGGTTTACCTCATCCTTTTCCCTTCATCAAACCATTAGGTCTTGGGATGTCTCCCTTGGAGTGGATTTATCCTTCTCCTAAGCAGAAAGGGGTATCCTATTGAGGTGACAGTGATAGGATTACCCCCATGTTATGTCAAACATGTTCCACTTACCTTGGGCTTTGGGAAAGTACATATTGTGTGATAACAATGGGGAAACCGAAGCTAGTTTGGTCAACTGTCCGGTAGAGGTTGGCTAACCAGCATATTATAATACTGATTGAGAGACTGTGGGAGTACCTCTAAACATAGATGGAGTGTGCAGTATAGCTGACTTTGAAGTTATCAAGATTGTAGATAATAGTCAGTCATACCCATGTTTGTTTGGACTAGATTGGGCCTTCGATAATCAGGCAATCATCAACCGGAAGAAAAGAGAAATGATTTTCGAAGGAGGAGGCTTAAAGCTTATTGTGCCATTAGATTTGATGGAGGCGAAAAGATATGTGGAGCCCACGAGAAGGGAAATTGATAACTTATATAACATGAGAACGCGTATGGATGACTATGTCAACCCCACTACGGATGGTGTGCTTAGTTGGAGAATCATAAGCTCTGGCGCATAAGATTCAGAGGAAGGACTTGAACAATGGCAGCACCAGTTGCATGAAGTGTCAACCATAAGGTGTGTGTGCATTACTCGTTCGTTACACTGGATTGGAATTGAGGTACAAGATGCGCCAAAGTTTGAAAGTTTAACGAAGGTAAGTTCTTTTGTCAATGAATTCGAGTTGTAGATACCTGAACAAGAAAGGTTATTAGCATTAGATGTTGCACTAAAAGCGACCCCAACGAGATGGTAGACAACCCACAAGGAAGGGATAGATGATTGGCAACATTGCAAAAGGATGATGCAAATCAGGTTTGGAACAGAGAGTAGTATGCCCAAGTATACATGCATCAGTGATCTGAAAGACTATATGACACAATGTATTACAACTTAGAGCCAATTGTCGAAGCAAGAATGGACACACATGTTCATACATACGTTGGAGACAGTTTCCAGGAACTGGTACTTAGAGCTAGAAGTGCGTAGAGGAATGACAAACCGAGAGGAGCTCATCCAAAACTTTAAGGTAACATTTAATTTTGAATTTGAGTCACCTTTAGTTGATGCAGCTTTACATGTCATTAAAGGCAAAAATTTTATGGAAGAAGGACAAGTAGAAATAGTACCTACATGTAGTGCACACAGAGAGTCTACGACAACTTATGAATTATTGGAATGTTATAACAATATTGAGGATGACAAAGAAGACCCAAGAAATGTACATGTATCAAAAATTGAAGGGGAGTGTGATGCAGTAGGTCCAACACTTGAATCTGACGCATACACAAAGCCCATAAGAGTGCGCAAAGTGAAGATTGACACGAAGGAGAAGCCAAAGTTTGCAAACATTGGGGATTATTGGAATGATGAGACCGTGGAAAATATTGCAGACCTACTGCGTGACTACCAAGATCTTTTTCCAACCACCTTTTTAGAGATGAAGAGGATAGTTGGAGAATTGGGCGAGATGAAGATCTTGTTGAAACCAGATGTTAAGCCATTAAACCCAAAGTACAAGGAAAAAGTGAATGCAAAACTTGATAGGATGAGAGAAGCTAGTATAGTTGAACCCATCGTGGAATCTGAATGGATAAGTCCGATGGTGATTCAAGACAATAAGTCCTTACATGATTTGTTCCCGGCCCCCTTTACAGATGAAGTATTAGAAAACTTAGGAGGACATGAGGCCTACTCGTTCACCAATGGATTTTCAGGATACCATCAGATAAAGATTGCGCCAAAAGACATACATAAGACGACCTTTGCGACAGAATGAGGAATCTAACAGTACACAGTAATGTCGTTTGGATTAAAGAATGTAGTTGTTGTGTATTCTAGAGTGGTTGTCGCAACCTTTAAGGAGTTTATTCATTAGTTTATTGAAGTGTACTTATATGATTGGACTATCTTTATCCTGTTGAAAGATCACGTAGAAACTCTAAGGTTGATGCTGGATAGATGTAGGAAATATCATATATCATTAAATTTGAAAAAAATTATTTTCTACGCACCATTTGGGTCACTGCTAGGACATGTGGTATGCAAGCAAGGTTTGTTAGTTGATCCAGCCAAGATAGTTGTAAATGTTAATTTGCCACCACCTGCATCAGTGCGATAGCTGAGAACAACGTTGGGCCATACATGTTACTACCGAATTTTTTTTAAAGGCTATGCGTAGATTACAATCCCAATAGAGAATTTATTGAAGAAAGAAGCTAAGTTTCAGTGGAACAAAGGTTGTCATAAGGGTCTAGATGTATTGAAACATAAGTTAGTAACTGTGCCCATTCTAGTATTCCTGAATTGGCAGAAAGAGTTTGACGTCCATGTGGATGCATCATCAATAGCACTCAGTGCGCTGTTAGGCCAGCATGGGGAGGGTGAATTAGATAATCTGATTGCTTTTTCTAGCAGGAAGTTGTCAACTGCTGAGAAAAATTACACGACAAAAGGAAGGGAAGGCTTGGAAATGGTTTATGCTTTCCAGAAGTTCATACATTATTTTTTGGGATCCCACTTCAAGATGTATACATACAATTATGCAATCAGATATCTAGTGAACAAGCCAGTTTTGGGGGGGAGAATCTGCAGATGGTTATTGTTATTGCAGGAGTGTGATTTTGAAGTTATTGTGAAGCCAGGAAAACTAAATGCAGGACGAGACCATTTGTCACGGATACTGACAGGAGAAGATGCAAGGAACCTAGATGATAGCTTACCAAATGCACAATTGTTTTCAATCCAAATGGTAGATGACCATTTTGCAGAAATTGTTCAATAATTAAGCACGCGAGTAGCTCCATCTGATATGATAGTAACCCAGAAGAAACAATTAGCAGTTACAACAACATAGTATCAGTTGATCGCATGAAGCTTATATAAGTTAGGCATAAATGGGATACTACAACGATGTGTGCTAGAACACGAAATGCCCATTATCTTACCAGAAGCACACGATGGAGTTGCAGGAGGACATTACACAAGAAAGGTGACAACGCAGAAGATCTTGTGCATAGGGCTATGGTGGCCTACCCTCCATAAGGATGCGAAGGAATATTGCCAGAGCTACGATGTTTACCAGAGAGTAAGAAGACCATCACAAAGGGATGACATGCCCTTTGTTATCCCTGAAGTCTACACCTCACTACTAAGGGGAAAAGCTAGGGCACCTCTATTATTGCAATGGTTTATTTTGGTGAATCAAGTTGAGTTTATAGGTTGGTTTGTGGATCAGGCAGTGGATAGGTTGGAAAACATAAGATCCTGGTTACACTTTTAGATCAGGTTTATAAAACACTCAACTTAGTCAATGACATTCATTCTGATCAATTAGATAAAATGGAGATAAACATAAGAAGAGAGAAGCTACAAGTTTCACAATTTGTTCACTTACAAAGAAGATTTTCTAATCCCAAATATCATTTAGAAACTAGAAAGAATAACTTAAACACAAATCATGTGACATGTGATAGAAAAATCTTTACTGACATTCAATATGTAACAAGATAAACCAAATGATTTGCAAAAGATTCAAATGCATTCAAGTAAGATAGAAGAAATATAAGACAAGACTAATATAGTCTAACCATCATAATGTTTTTTCCATTGAGTGCAAAATGTAATAGATTCCAGGCATTACAATCCATATCGATATGTTCCTTCGATCTCACAAAATCTAAACCTCTTACTCTGTCATCTAGTTTCCTTTTTATACAAAGAGTTGGTTTCCATTTGGATCTCAGATCCTAAAACCTAGTTATTGTTTTGATTATGATTCAATATACTTGGCTATTAGATAGTATTTACATCATTTCATTCAATGGGCAATCAAATAGAATATTGGATCATAGGGGAAAGATACTCTATTTTAGGACCATATCCTTAACTCCTAACAAAATATGATCCAAATCATAGTCCATCACAACAACTTACTCAAAATTCATGTACTATTTCCCATGATCAAGGACGGTTCGAACTGATGAGGTGGCAACTCAACCATGACTAGGCAATTTTTTGGAAACAAAATTCATAAAATCTAGAAAAATCTCCTTCAAATATACACCTACAGCTCCCCAACAGTTCACATTTTTGGGAAAATTCCTATCTGTTGCCTAATTTGGCCCATTCTACAAGTGGGTTTTGAATGGATTTTCCAAATCCTTCACCATTTGCTTGGGAAACATGTTAGAAGATGACTGCGAAAATAATCACCTACAAGAAATTCTTCAATTTCTGATGTAGCTTGAAATTTTGAATTTCCAGATCTCTGTTTTTGAAGGATATCCTTTATTTGATTATTGTCCTGATATTGATCATCCTTTGTTGCTGGCCTATTCAAATCAATAGAAAGCTTAGGCTTCTTGGACTTTCTTTGAAACTTATGAATTTTTGGAGATGACAACTTAACATTGTTCTTCTTTGCAGGTTCAGATGATGTAGAGACTGGTTCTCCCACACACAGTTCTAGCAGCTCTGGTAACACAGGGCTAGGGGTAAGACTTTGTTCCATTTTATCCTTCAATGGAGGAGATTTGGCCTTGGAAATTGTCCTTTTCCCTTTGTTTCTTCTAGTTTTCCTCATATGCATTCCCTTTAATATTTGAATTTCCAAATTTTCCTTCTTTATTACTATAGGGATTTTTTGAGGGGTCTATTTATCTATAATAATCATTTTTTTGTTCTTCAAAGAAGACCTAAACATAGCCTTAGAATTTAATCTCAGCTTATTTGTGGGCCTGGTAGGCATACTTACTAGTTGTTTTCCCTTGCTCCTCTTGCTCTGTTTAGACTCTGGATTTTCCTTAGTCTGCAAATTTAGGGTTTCTTGAACAGGTTCAGATTCCATTTGTTGATCAGACAATTGAGCTTATTTGTTTTATATGTTTGGTCCTTCTTCTTGTGTAAACCTTTCCACATTCTAAAGCCTCTTGCTTCTGTATAGAGGATTTTAATTCTTGTTTTGCTATTTCTTCTTACTGAAGGAGACGTTTTCTCTTACTCATTAACAATATTGTCTTTTGTTGGGACAGGTGATGAAGAAAATATTTTTCAAACCCCAATGTTTCAGAAATCAAAGGACTAGAGTGTTGAAGCTTCTATGTTTCATCATTTGACTTTGATATGGTTGAATACCATGTTTTCATGTATTAAATCTTTTCCATTTTTCTCCCAAATGAAAAATTGGGTCGAGCTGATTTTTTGTCAACGTATTAATATCGTCATGATGCTTTGGCAAGCCAATTTTGAGACAAATCCAGTTCACGGTTTTCAAGAAAAACATAAAATGGTACTAGGTGATGGTGGCTCATTTCTCGAAAAAGATGGATTATTTTAACTTGGAATTCATTGGGTTTGTTCATCTTACTCTAATGCATGTCCCCTTCAAATTTCGCAGAGAACGGATGCACGGTTTGAAAGATATGGTCAAATCAAATTTACAGTGGAACTCTAAACTCCCTGAATTTCTGCAAGATTTCAGGGCAAGCTTCTAATAATTTGATCCCATGTAGTTCTAATTGGACAACTCGACCACCTTTCTTGGGAGACATATTCCACTCTGGCACGTCCACACTGACCATAATCTCTGTTATACCTGCGAGAATTAGGGTTTCTCCTTCCTAGGGCCTTCATAGATGCCTACACAGAACAACTAACGCAAAAAGGTTTTTGTTGCATATGACATTAATTTGTATTTCCATTTATTTAAGAAACTCCTTAAAAACTTGAAATCATAATTTTGTGTGTTTTTAATTCATGGCCTAACACCCGAATTTGATGGAAGCATGAGTAGATTTGGATTCATATTCATTAAATCATGCATAGGGATATACTAATCATTTAGATATGACATAATTAAATACCACAATTGTTTGCACCATCTCATGCATGATTTCAAAGCTGCTAAGATGATCTTCGGCTTTGAAGCGCACTTGAAATAATGATTTCCTCATGTGCTACAAGAATGGCAACATTATTGTAGCGTCCTTATTTATTCCTTTAACCTTGGAAAATGTACTTATAAATAACACATCCGATGTGACACATCTCTTTCCATGCAAAATTTCAAACTTATCCTATAAGAAGCGAATGAAAACCAATTCAAGCAAAAAACAAATCATGCCAAAATGAGAGGTAAAGTGTTAAAAGGTGCAACCATAAAAGGCAAATAGGTTCAAGACAAGTTTTGATAGAATAGATTGAAATTTAAGAATAGAAAGGTAGAAACAAGTTTAGGGACTAACACCCTTAACAGGTTTAGGGACTAACACCCTTGAATCCGCAAGTTACCTTGCAAGCGTTTGACAAATGGGCAGTGGATTTTGTTGGACCAATTAACCCACCAGCGAGCCGAATAGGAGGCAGATACATAATTATCGCGACATACTACTTTACAATATGGGCAGAAGCGGAACCAGTTACAGATTGCAGTGCGGAGGCAACTACCCGGTTCTTGTTTGAGAACATATTTACAAGATCTGGGTGTCCTAAAATGCTTATGAGTGACCAAGGGACTCACTTTTTGAATAAGACAATTGCAGCACTAACATAAGAGTTCCAAATAAAACATTGAAAGAGCACTCTATATCACCCGCAAGCAAATGGAATGGTGGAGGCCTTCAACAAGGTACTGGAGAATGCATTGACCAAGGTGTCAACGTAGGGTGAGATGACTGGGATTTAAGGATCCTTGCAGTGATTTGGGCTTACAGAACTACATGCAAGAATTTAAGAGGACAGACACCCTTTAAGTTAACATTTGGCCAAGAAGCAATCATGGCCATGGAGTTTCTTGTACCGAGTCTGTGCATTGTTGCGATGACAAACCTTATGGATTTCGACGCAGTGGAAGAAAGACTATCACAATTACTAATAGTAGAGGAAGATTGGTTTATCACAGGATTGCATCAGCAAGTACATAAAGCATGAGAAAAGGCATGGCACGATAGACACATCAAGTAGAAAAAAATCCATATAGGACATCTAGTACTATTTTATGACAAGGAGTTCTTACAACACCCAGGAAAGTTCATGATGCACTGGCTAGGACCATACATGATCATATATGTGATTGGTGTAGGTGTTGTTCAGTTAGAGCAGTTGGATGGATAAGTCATGGAAGGACTAGTGAACAAGAGCCGACTGAAACTGTAAAGGGATGACCGTCCTTCCGCTCACTAGAGGAGTTGCACACTTTAAAATTGTATTATAGTGTACTATAGGAAGAAAATATAGAGAAATAAAGAAAAAGCAGGTAAAACGGGAAAAAGCAAGAAACATGTCAAGAGAAGAGGTTGGAAGTTGAGGAGGTAAAGAAGTTTCGGTTACGCGTAAAGAGGAGAAGCAAGAAACTATCTCAAATAAGAAAAGAGTAAGTAGAAGAAAATACACACGAAGGAAACAAGATTGTGACGAGAATCGAGACTGCGTAGATGAAATCTAGAAGCATTTAACACAATCCATGATGGGACATGCAATAAAGGGTTATCATGACGATGAAGTAGTGGCATCACGTACCATTAAATGCAGAAGATCTTGATTGATTGCAAAATCGAACGGATAATTCGTCGAATATACAAAGTGATAGAGCAATAAAAGTAGGTAATGAATGACAACCATTAGTGCATTAGACAGAGAGTTTAGGTGTGGAAGGAATCTACAGCTGGCAATAAAGCATAAAAGCATGCAAAAGGCCAACGAGAGAAGATCACTGTTCAAAGTTTACATAGAGAGTCGAAGATTGCACAGCCAAAGAGTCGAAGTTACAGAGTCAAATACTAGAATAGAGTTCCAGAACTAGGTAGAAGTTGAAACCAACTTCGCAGAAAAAATGGCACTTAAGGCAGCAACAACATTAGCCTCAGTACCAAAGAAACTGTGCAGCCAGCCTGCAATGCTGCAAGTAGTCGAAGAAACACAAGAATCGTTGTGCTCAACCAAACAATTTCCCAAAGATTATATCTCGCCAAGGAATCCATCAGCAACACACGTCCACTTGTAGAAAGAGGCCAGGTATCATTAGTCAAGCCACCGATCCCAGAGGGACTCATAGTAGAAGGGGATATGTTAGGTATGATACCAACTTTGAAGTACGTTGACCATGATATCATTAATGAAAATAAGTTCCTAGAGCTCATACCTAGTAAGTTCCTGATGAAATTCATTAGTTCCGAGACCCACCTGATCATGATCGAACCACAGGTGTGGGCTAGGGGGTTGCATAAAGAAGGTGATCTCCTAAACCTATTTGACATACCGCATTTTGGACGAAGCCAATAGATCAACACGTGCATGAAAATGTTTCTAAGTTGTATGCACAAAGGATACATGTGGCTTGACATGCCAATATCCATTGATATTGATTTGACAGTGTGCATTATAGGTCTTTTGTCACAGGGACTAGACCCTGCATCCAAGTTTTTCGATAAAAAGAAGGAGAAAGCTCTCATCGAGAGCATGAAAGAAAAATTTCACACATTCTGAGGACAACATGACCTGGATTTCCCTATCATATGTGACCCGACAGTAAGGTTTACGACGTAAGCCTTAAGCTATAAACTATTGAGGAAATGCATAAAATATCAGGTCCCGACAACGGTTATAACAACTGCATAAAAATGTGTAGAGGTGTCTAGATGAACTGGGAAACATTTTTGTTGAACCAATTCTTGATTGACTGCGAGGAAGCATGGGACAAGGGGACAAAATTTCACTACTCATGGTTATTGATCCTAATTGCGCTATCACCCTGGAGAGAGCTGGATGATAGTCAGTTTTTGGTCTTAAAGGAGAAGCCTTGCTTAGCCACGTGCTATCAAAGCCTGTGGTACACTACACATAAAGTGCACCAGATGGACACTAATGTTTCATTCTATATCTACAAGGAAACTATCAAAGACATCATAGAGAAGACCCCATGCATACTACCTTAGGTAGTTGAGGCATACAAGGAAGTGGCACGGTTTGAGGAAGAGCGCCACCACATGTACGTTCAGGTAAAGAAAGACCCAAACCAACAATGGTTTCTGACACAATACAGACTGACATAAGAGGAGATGGGAAACATCATGGATGATTGGGACGAGGAGTGGAAGATCCCACCCACAGAGACAGAGCCATTGGTGTAGCCCAACCCGAAAGTCTATGACATCGATGAGGAGGAAGAGGAAGAAGAATAGGACCATCAAAAAGGGAAGGGTCCAGAGGATCCATCACCATCGTCAGCACCGCGCAATGACAGGAAGATAAAATAGCCAGCGATAGGGAGACCTAGACATTGATGGACTAAGCGCAAAGCCATTAAAGAAGTTGTTATTGAGGCACTAACAAAAGAAGACTTAGAGAATATCAATGACCAGGTCAAAGAAGTCACTGACAACGCATTTCAGCACAGAACACAACAACATTAAGAGATGAAAAAACAAATGTAGGCCTAGATGGAAAAANAAATCAAAGAAGTCGCTGACGACGCATTTCAGCACACAACACAACAACATTAAGAGATGAAAAAACAAATGTAGGCCTAGATGGCAAAACTGTGATAGCTATTAGAAGTTGCAAATATCACACCATGGCGACAAACAAAGGAAGAACCAACAGCCAACACTACCAAGACTGGAGAGGCAAGGCTAACAATCTTCAACTCCTTGGCAGTCGCAGGGGAGAGAAGGCTAATTAAGCTAGCAATAGGGGTAGTCGATTTCCCCACGACTGAGATGCAAGAGCAGGCTAGGGCATTAGGTCACATAGATCTAGTGCTATCACAACTACCAGTGGATGTGTTGCAGGAGCTACAGATGAGTGCAACACAAGAGCTAAATGTGCATGCTGAGAAGACATCTATTGAGCCAGTAAAGATCACGACAAAAAATGTGGAGTTAGAAACAGAGTACAATTAAGTCAGATAAGAGAGCGACGAGGATGCGCAAAAAGTAGAATGAATGCAACAGACATTCGAGCGAGTCTATCAAGAACTCCTAGAAGTGTAGGCCAAGAAGGAGGCCCTGGTGGAAGAGTGGGTCATTAAGATAAGTGAAGCCATCCAGAGCTTCCACACATACATAAGGGATCTGGAAACACACGTAACACCAAGTACGCCACCTAAAGAGAAGGAGACAAAGAAGCAAACTACGACCACAATGATGGACAATATAAAATATCTAGAAGTAGAATGTGTGCAACTGTATACAAAGACTATGGGTGTGTGGCAACGACTGAATGAAGACAGGGTCCAATAGGAGATAAGTAAGAAGATTCAGATTGCCTGGGGCAAGGTGCATAAATTACAAGCAGCAACGGGCACATTACCACCAACAGAGGTGGTAACTACGATGAACGAAACCGAAATTTATATTCATAAATGAATCATCTTAGGGCAGAGCAACAAGCACACAACAAAAAGATAGAATTTTTCAATAAGAAGCATACAGAGTGACAACGACCCTCATAGCGACTCAAGGAATCATTAAACAAGCAGCTGAAGAAGTTGTTGAGAAGGTGCGGGATCGTGTAACATCTAAAACAATCAAACAAATTTTGCAAAAGGAACTGAAGGTCAAGGAAAATGACACAATGATGAAGGCGACCTTTGACGCATTCATGGCGCATTGGAAATAGGCCTGAGTGGCTCGGGATGAGCCATAGGTGAGTGTTGAGGGCTTGTTGGAGAGGCATTTTGGATAAGTTTTGGGATTTGCGCCAAAAGGAGGTCAAAGGGAAAAAGGAAATTAGAAGATGGACCATAGTGTAGGACGAAGCGAACTTCAAGGAGTCAAAGAGCGCGACAAAAGGATGCATGACATAGTAGTGTGCAAAAGGCAGAAAACGGTTATAAACCATTAGGTTTTGGGGACACTTTGTCCACTTTTGTAATGGATTTTGGGGGACACTTTGTCCACTTTTGTAACGGATTTTGGGGGACACTTTGTCCACTTTTGTAAAGGGCTTAGCCCTATTGTTATGTTTAAATATGTAAAAGGGTTCTTTGGGAGGATATAGTTATAAGAAGGGATGGTGCATGTAATATGCTTATGCTTTTTGGTAAGAGAGTTGAGGAAAGGGAGAAATCTGTAGTATGACTAAGGAGTGAACATGCACTGCAGCAGAATGACTCAGTAGGTTTGGGATTATGATAATGTTGCATATCTTGTAGCATAGTGCGTAGTTGAAAGAAAGCTATTAATGAATAATATAAGAAGCCAATTGTTGTGGATGTATCCCAAGTTGGGTGGACCACATAAATCTCTGTGTTATGATGTGTTTGCAATTTATGATGTTTTCTGGTTTATGTTGAATGTATGGATCACATATGATGTTTTAATGTTGCACACAGATTATGTTTAATGATGAGGTAACTGTTAAGCTATGAGAATTGCGCTCATGAGTAAAGGACTTGAATTATGCCTCACTTCCCCATCATCACTGCAAAACCTTGGTTCCTGTAGCCCCTCTAGATTCCTTGGGTGAGACTTCACTTGCTCTACATGTGATGTCAAAAGGGCCGGTATCTAAGGGTTTTATTTGTATTTGAATGATTAACCCCAAGTCTGGCCCTTGCCTTCTCCATGTCCATTTGGACTTGTACCCTCATCACCTATATTGTCATACATCCTTCTGACCTCATCTTCATGGTTGTAGGTTATGTGTGCATCTTCCATGCTTTTGATCTATGTGTTAATCTTGTTCTGATCAACTTGTTGTTAACTCTGCAAAATGTGCAAGAAACAAGATTTGTTAGACTAATAACTTATGAACTCTATAGATACTATGCACATTCTATTCCATAAGTGTATCAGAATCCTTTCTTCTGATTCCTTATGAAATTAATAGCCTAATTTAAATTTTTGGATGAATATTTGGACTTCTCTGTCCATGACTTTTCCTCCTCTTTTCTCTCCTTTTCTTTATTTCAAATCTCGTGTGTGTAACAATTCTACGTTATACACTCATATTCATCACGCATGCAAATACCAAGCACACAATGCACCAGTATTCGGTGTGCACAAATTTTATATCAGGCACTAGTATTTAACACGCTCAATTTTGGGTTCTGCACATCATTATCTAGTGCACACAACTTTTGTGTCACGCACCAATATTCCACACAAATTACAGCTTTGCTTTGCGTCGCACCAACATTCACCGAACACCCTCTCGCACCCAATATTCAATGCGCATCTCTGATTATGCTCCATGCAATGCCAATATTCCACGCGCACGCACTACGCACCAACACTTTGCACACATCAATAATTATGTTTCGTGTGGTGCCCATATTCAACACACACTCACTATGCATCACCAATATTCAATGTGCACGCCCCACGCACTATTATTATGCATGCACCCATTAATTCTTCATGGCGTCCGTATTCATTATGCACGTATTGCACTCCCATATTATGTGTGCTCCACCAGTCCTATACCCCGCAGTTCCAATATTAAGTGTGCACACTACACGCACCGATATATTCTGCGCACCATAAGTCCTCCACCACCCGTGCCAAAAATTAGTACGGACACACTGCACACCAATACTTAGAGTACACGAGTCCTTACTTCACTCAACTCATTTTTCCATATTTTTCATGTTATATTCTAGATATTAAAAAGTATGCAAAACAAAAATAAATAGCTAGAAATGGCAGATGAACAACAATATAACCATAACAACACCACAATAATACCAAAATGATACCAGAATAATACCAGAAAGAGCACTTTGATTTCTGAGAGCAATGTTCACTTGCCTCTTTGAGGGGGCAACCTCCAGCAGAGCAGAGCTCTATTACAATAATATTCAAGACAAAAGTTCTCATACCCTAGACTTCTAGTTATACTAAATATGTCTATCAAAAGAACCATCTGGAGGAAGATCATTCTAGAAGCGGAAGCTTTTATCAGGTCTTCTTACATTGGACTTATTATTCCTTATTGCTAGGCCTTATTAATATTGACATTTATTACATGGAAACATATTATTATACCTACATGAGGGGTTAGGTCCCTAACATGTCCCCCCTTTTCAAAACAACCTTGTCCTCGAGGCTTGAGATGGGGAAATTGTTGCATAATGGTAGTTGGTTCCCAAGTGGCATATGTTGGAGTTGTATCTTTCCACTGGACTAAGACTTCCTTGATGGTTTGTTGACGCAAATGACGCTCACTCTGGTCCAAAACTGCTAGTGGTTGTAGCCAAATGGAGCCTTCTTCGTCCAACTCGCGAAGGTTGGTTTGAGTTTGGAACTTAGTTCCAATCACCTTCTTTAAGCAAGAAACATGAAAAATGGGATGGAGCTTAGAATGAATGGGAAAAGCAAACTGATATGCCACCTATCCCACACACTTGAGAACGATATAAGGACCATAAAATTTGGGCACCAGTTTCTGACAATGGTCAATCTTGAGAGAATTTTGCTTGTAGGGTTGCAGTCAAAGAAACACTTGATCTCCTTCGGCAAATTGATGTTCAAAGCAACCTTGATCTGCTTGTTGCTTCATGCGATTCTGGGTCATGACCAAATTCTCTTTGAGGGTACAAAGAATAGCCTCTCGAACTATAAGCATTTGGTCAACCGCCTGGACCTTCGAGACACCTGGAAAATATGAGAGAACCGAAGGTGGCTTTTGTCCATATACCGCTTCAAAAGGAGTCATGCGGGTAGCTGTATGGTATGAAGTGTTGTACCACCATTCAACTAGTGGTAACCTTTGAGCCCACCGATTTTGCCTTTCCGATGCAAAACACCTCAAATATGTTTCCAAACACTTGTTGAAAATTTCATTTGACCATCAGTCTAGGGATGATAAGTTGTGTTGAGATGCAATTGGGTGCCTTGTAGCTTGAACAGTTCTTGCCAAAAATTGCTGGTGAAAGTTGGGTCGCGATCAAAGACAATAGAATGTGGCATGCCATGAAGCTTGAAGACTTGATCCATGAAAAGTTGAGAGACAGTGGATGATGTAAATGGGTGTTGAAGAGCACAGAAATGAGCATACTTGAAAAGACGATCAACTACCATCATGATGACTGATTTATTGCCTTGTTTAGGTAAGCCTACAATAAAATCCATAGAGATATCCCTCCAAATAGCAGGTGGAATTGGAAGCGGTTGTAGTGTGCCAAGAGATTTGACTATTTCTCCCTTGTTGCGTTGAAACACATCACATTCAACCACAAAATTACGTACGCCATGTTTCGTACCATCCCAAAAAAAAGAACGTTTGACCTAGTCATAGGTTTTGGTAAACCCGGAGTGCCCAGCTGTGGGTGTAGCATGAAGCTCAGAAAGTACCTTGGATTTAAGTTTTGACTATTAAATACAAAGGACCTTTGTATCGAAGCTCCTCATTGAGCAAAGAGTACCCTAGGGAAACTAGAGAATTGGACTGCAATTGTTGTATCATATGCGAACTTTTGGGATCGTGTAGCCATTCCTGGTGAACAACTTGGAGCCAATCTGGTACAATGAAGGAGAGAGAAAAAAGGGACCCTTCATCTTCATATTTTCTGGAAAGTGCATCAACAACCACATTGTCTTTGCCTTTCTTGTAAATGATGTCATAATCATATCCAAAGAGCTCAGTCACCCATTTTTGTTGCTATGAGGAGGAAAGGCGTTGTTCCATAAAATACTTGAGGCTTTGACGATCTATCTTAATTTGGAAGTATTTCCCCAATAGATAAGGGCGCCAAATATCCACGACATGTAGAATAGCCAACATTTCCTTTTCATAGATTGATTTGCCCAAATTGCGCTCGAACAATTGTTTGTTGGTAAAGGCCAAAGGTCGATCCTCTTGCATAAGAACAACACCAATTCCTTTCCCAGAAACATCACATTCTAGGACAAAGGTCTCTGTGAAATCAGGAAGGGCCAGACTAGAGTGGTGCACATGGCCATATTCAAGGTTTGAAAAGCCTGAGCAGCTATTGGAGTCCAAGTGAAAGAATTATTTTTAAGGAGTGCAGTGAGAGGTGCCACAATATTTCCATAATTCTTAACAAACTTGCGATAATAACCTGTTAAACCCAGAAATCCACGCAAGCTTTTGAGAGTCTTTGGGTGAGGCCAATCTTGCATAGCTTCAATCTTTTTAGGATCCACCCTGACGCCGACCTTGCCAATAAGATGACCCAAGTGCTCGACTTCCGAGGCACCAAAAACACATTTAGATTATTTGAGGAAAAGTTGGTGTTGAGAGAGTAGATGGAGAACTCGATCCACAAGAGCAAGATGGGTTGTCCAGGTTTTACTATAGATGAGGATATCATCAAAGAAAA
>JASDQU010739596.1:165207-179258 GCA_032191745.1 Picea mariana
ACAGGTGTTGTCTGATGCACTACCACTCGACGGGGTACCAATAGGGATTACAAGGGTGGCCAACAGATGTGCGCTTAAGTACCGCTTGTATTTCATGTGTGTATGTGTCACACACCCACTGCGGCAAAATAAAATTTTCACCTTTTCTCGAGGGACAGAATCCTCGAATTCCTACGGGGGCCTAGCACAGGCTAGATCTTCCCTTATCCTCCTCCATGTGACCACTACTCATGACCACGAAGTCTATCCAAAAAGGCGCCCTTCACGTTTTGCGATTACAGGGGTATTGTGTTCAAGCCACCCCCGATTCCTTATTTCCCGAAAACCCAAAAATGGCTAACAGGTGGTAAGCTCCTCCCTTATCTTGACCTCATGTGACCACTACCCTGTGACCACACGCTAACACCAAAAGGTGCTACCGGATTTCGTCTTTAGGGATTCTTGTTGCAAGGAACCCTTGTTCCTTCAATCCCCCAAACCCGAAACAAGGCTAAGATTCTTGGCTCCTTCCCTTAAGCCTTCTCCATGTGACCCTGTCCTGTGGCCTGGGGCTATTCCTCCGAGTACTTCGGATTTCATGATTCCGGGAATCGCGATGAAGTGCCTCGCCTTCTTTCCCTTTCAAATCATCGATTCCCAGAGACTTGATACCATTCGGATCTTCCACTTGACCAACGATCCAGATTAAATCCCGACATTCTACCTTTCAGGATTCTGGCGGGATCTTCATCTCCCAACTCCCAAATTCAAATCTCCGGTGAATCAAATCAACGACTCAGGTCTGATCTAGATCGATGGTCCACAAACCCTGTGATCTAACGGCTATGATCTCCCTTGAATCAACGACTAGGATTAAGTCGTGATTTCGCGACTCGCGAGTTCTAAGAACTCCTCCAATGACTTCCTTCAACAGCGAGTCAACGAAACGTTGAATGCTCACCACGTGTCCTCTCTGATGGATGGTCCTGATTCTTTCGAGACTCCTTCTTTCATGAATTTGGGGGAGTCTTCACTCCTATTTCTCCGATAACCAATTTCCCGATGGATGTATATCTCTGCCATGTGTCATCCTGGATCCAATGGTCCAGAATAACCTTCACAATTTTTGTGATTACGAACCCTCATTCTTCACCACCCTTATACGCCTAAGTTCTGAAACCCTGGTGGCTTCCGGATGTTCGCCACCTATCCTCCAAAATGGATGACTGGATGGATCTCTTTGCAGTTTCATGATTCAAGAGTTTTTACAACTCCTCCTCGCCAATCTCCCGGTAACCAATTTCTCGACGGATGTAGATCGCCCTCCACGTATCCCTTCTGATGGACAGTCAAGGTGACTCCCCATGGATCATGGGATCTACAGTCCTGATTCCTTCACTACTAGCAAATACTAAAGGGGTTGAGGCATTAACGCCTATGTTCCTTCTTCCAATCTAACGGTCGTGACAGACCTTAGATCCTCCCGAAAGGATCTTGTTCGCTCATCCTCCAAACGAAAGGATACTCCCTCTCATTACTTGAACTTCTCACTATCCCTCCTGAGCTTCATCAGTTATGAAGGATTTAAGAGCGTTACGCTCTTTCTCCTAGACTAAACACCTAAAGGGATCTTCGACACAACTATTGCGCTCCTTCATCAAGTCTAGAACTTAAGGGGTTATGGGTTTCTATTTGCCTCGTCAGGAGCCTGTGCATGTCTACACTACCTCTCCTGAGCTTAACAAACTCCGTCCTCCAAGGGACTCAGAGCGACTAAGAGAGTAAACCTGCGTGCATGAGACTATGCCTGAGGTCGACGAACTCACAGTTCATGGCTCTAACTCAAGCCACCACATAACAAAAGCATTTACGAGTACCAATCATGTCCTATCCGTATAATTTTCTTACTTGTCTAATTATACAACCAAGCAGAAATAGGAGGGATGCAAAATATCCATTAAGAAATCATGCACATTCCTGAAAACATTCACAGTATAATCAATTCATACACAATTATAGCTAAATTACGCAGGGCATGAGATCGCTTATCTATTACAGGTTGTCGCCAACCCACTGACTGTGGGTGTTCATCCTTCCACCCGACCATAGGCTTAGAGGCATTCAATCTTAGCACTCTAGCCACCCCCGTGCCAAGCCATGATATCACCAGGGAATTCTCACTATTCTCGAGGATTCTCTCTGTTTCGGCTCCTTGTTCGATCCTTTTCTCCGTAACTCAAAGCTTTCTCTCTCGGTTATGGCCACGATGAGGTTTCTCAGATGCTCCCTGGCATCAATCTCGCGACCTTCTCTTCGTGATTCCCTGGAGAGCTCTGCACCTCTCCCTGGCAAAATTTTTTTGCTCTTTTTCTGGTGTCTCTATCTCTTGTTGCCTTCCTCGTGTATAACTGTCACCTTCCTTTTGTCAGAAGGAAGCTCATGTCTGCCAGACCCTGCGGTACTTTAGGCTGACTTCCTGCAGCTAGACCATGCTCCCATTCATGGGGGTGGTTGGTAATTCAACCATCGGTCCTTTCTTCATTAACTGATTTTCTTTCCTTGGGATTCGAAGGAGGTTTTGTCATCCTTATCAAGGGATATTTTGGGGTTATTTGGTATAATGAACCCTCTTGTATAGTTTTCACATTCTTCCTCTAGTGATATCATGGCCAGTACTTTCAAGGCTTCACCCCCACAGTCGTTTATTTGGAAACTAAATCAATAATACATTTACATTGTCCTCATGCCTTAGCATGGTAATTCCTATTTTATGATTAATTACAAATTGGGGGAAACGAGGTGTTACAATTCCCTCCCTCTTAAAGGAACACCGTCCTCGGTGTTTTTTCTTAAAAACACCTGTCATGCCTTTCTTATTCAACTGCTTCAGAAATCTCGATCTTTCTTTCTTGGTCATGTCCTTTCTCAGACCCTTAGTCTTCGTCACCTACCTTCAATAATTCTTAGACAACAAGCATGTTAATCATGGTCTGATGCAAAAACATTGCATAAAAATTTCTAGGATTTTTTTTTTATAATCTTAGCACAATACTTATCTGTGCAGTTTGTGGATCTGTAGCCACATGGTTGTTTTGTTATCCAAGCTCATCACTTTCCTTGACATACCCATTGGGTGCATGATCCCAATCCATAATTTACAATAACTATCGAGGTTTCATATTCCTTGCGGTCACTCACCCTCCAAGCCCAGGTTCATGCATCCCCTTCACTGTTATATAGTCCCTTGGGTGATCCATCTTGCCTTGCCAAGGTTTTCTCACACAAGAAGAATTTTAGAGACTATATCGAGTCTTACAGTCGAGGAGTCCCTCAGACTTGCTCTGTCGAGGCGTCCCTCTGGCTTGTGTTACCTCAACACAATAATTTTCAGGCGGTCATGGCTTATTACGGGGTTTTCATGGCTCAGTAGTAGCCATGTTCATCATCTTCATCTTTGACAGCCTTCATCCATCCTTTCTGGACACATCTTTTCTTCTCACCTGTATCACAGGCATACAAGATTCACGAGACATGATTATAAATTCTAACTTTCAGAATTTTATTGCAAATCCGTCACCTATAGATTTCCCATTCCACAATTTGTTTTCATATTTGTTCTGCACATGAACCAGGTCCATAATTAATGGACTTTCTTTCCCATAATGGTTTGGCTCAGCAGGCAATTGGCCTTCCTTATGGACTTACCACACTGCCATGTCCAAGACCCTTTCCTCCCTGCAATTCATTCTTTACACAACCAAACAATTGTTAGTTTTCATGCACATTACCTTTTTCAAAAATCAAGTATACTAACAGTCCAAGTCATTTCATCTATTCAAGGATACAAAGCGAAAGGATACATCATCCCTTGCCTATGCATCATTCCAGCCTACCAAATTTTCAAAATGTGATTCAGATATCAATTGATTTTTAATGAATGCACCAACATTCGTGGCCACATTCATACCCAATGCATCCTTGCATTGATTTCAAGTTTGTCACACATTATGATAGGTTCTTGGCCATGGTGTGTTGGAATTTAACCAACCTCTTCACCACATGGCCTATTCATTTTCATTCACTCTTACAGCAGGACCATGCTTCCTGCTATAGGCCGATCACGACCCCAAATCGGTATACCTGAACTCAAAGTTTCACATGAATGCTTTTAAGCACTCCTTGATTGGTCAATGCATTCATGACATATCAGTTCATGGATTCTCCCAAGGGTTACAAACAATGTTTACCACCAGAGGTTCATACCTCCATTATTCAGGGTCTCCTTCCTGGATCATACCTTACTTGGGTATCCAAGGCATACAAATGCCCTTTCAAAAGTTCATGCATAATAATAAGACAATAAAATATTTCAGAAGGGGTTCTTACCAAATCCCTTCATACTTTGTGCCACATATGCACGAATATCTTTATACTGGTTCTTGGTTGCTAGCATCTTCTTTCTGATTTTTACCTCATCAGTAGTGCTTTATGGGGACTTTTATAGCCTTGTCAACAATCTTTCACCCGCAGCCTTCTCCTGGTCATTCTCTGTTTGAGGTTTCCCATCATTGGCAACTATCTTCCTCAATAACTCCAATTCATCTCTATACACAACATGCATCATCATAGACACAATTACATTAGTCGTAATATTAAACCAAATGCATGTATCATAACATTCGAATTCATAAACATCTTCAAATGTTTCCACAAGTGCATCACAAACAATTTTCGATTGTATTTTTGGCAATACAATCCTTATTACTTATGGTGTCAAGATCTTTTCACTTTTATTGGAGTACCAACTTTCTCATCCAAGAGAAAAAATAATACTCGACGAGGAAGGAGTTGAGGACTCTCCCCTTCTTCCAACTCTTCCTACACCGCCTGGGACTTTTCAGCCCAGTCGAGTTATCTCTAAGGCCTCACTGCCTTTTCTTAATCATGGCTTCAACCAAGCCTAATCAATTAAACATACTCATTTATTCATTTAATCATACTCAGAGGGTTTGCTTGCCTTTATCAACTATATCGGTTTCCACAACTGCTCTTTTAATCCTACGACTCTGTTAAACAATTTAGGGTTCTTAGGGTGAGGAAAGTGTTCCTCCTTTTCTCCCCCTTTTACTTATGCAACCTACTTCTTATTGTGATCTTTCTGCTCTTTTCCTGAGCAGCCCTAGGTTAGACTCATCCTAACTCTTAGGATACATCAGCATGCTTTAATAGCAAAAATCTTTTGCCCATAATGAATCATGAACATGTGCATCCTGCACACTACCATTCGATTATCAGAATGATCAACATTTAGTTGTTAATCTTCCACTTACACATTTATTTTAAAATGTAATTCAGGATGCTTATAAGCTTATAGCCCCCTGCTTAATTCTCAATAGTCATTAAGATTGTGACTCTATTCTTTTGACAGAGTCCTTACATAGTTTTCTTCCACTGGGAACTCCTTCGGCATGCAACTTCCTTGTTGCATATTCATCACTATTTGTGATGGCCTCAACCTTGAGTTAGCTTTAGCTTTTTACTAAATATTCCCCTTAAGGAATATAAACATGCATCTTTGTTAACTTACATCTATGACGTACTTAACCATTTTCATAATCCTAAGCCTGCATGTAGCTGTCATAGGTATATTCCACAACCCACATACATCTTTACTTTTAAGATCAGTCAACTCGGGATTGTTCACAATCCTTCTCATGTGATCCTCAAAGGCATAAATGTTTGCCTCTTATCATGACAACAGAGCATCCTTGCTCGTTTACTCTTTCATTTGTGTGTACTGGCTTTTCCTAGTGAGATGGAGTACATTCCCTTAAGCTATCATTCAAGATATAACTTTCACGACTCTTCAAAATGGAGTCAACCATGCATCCATGGTATTCATTCAATCTTGGCAAAAGCAATACTTGCTTTATATTTCGCTCATCGGGAAAAACCATATCGTGCCTATAACTATACTCTTACATCATACATTTGCATTACTTGCACATTTAGTATCATTCATACCTTACTGGTATTAATATCGAGCTTCCTATTATGAAGCTTCACAATGCATTAAACTCATGCGTATTCATCATACTAGCTCATGCCTTCTCCTCACACGACCACCGACGGTGACCACGATCCGAACTAAAAGGTGCTTCGCATTTCGCGATTTTCGGATTCCTGTTGCAAGGAACTCTGGTTCCTCGATCCCCGAAATCCAAAACCCGAAAGGTCGAGGCTAAGGTTTTCTCGGCTCTTTTATCCACATGACCCTTCGCTCGAAACCTGGGGTCAACTCTTAGACACGCGTCGAGATCCCATGTTTCGGTGAATCCGCGGACAATGCTCCACCATTTTCCCAAACTTCTGATCCACGAGGGTCCGAAAACCTGGATCCCATGGTCCAGATCTCTCTGCCACTCAATGGTCCTAATCAAATCCCGGTTTTCCACCTTTCAGGATTCTGGTGGAGTCTTCACCTCCCAACTCTCGATTTCGAATCCCTGAAATGTGTATGCATCATATCAACGATCCACCACCTATCTCGATCCAATGACTTAGGTTGGATGTCGGGATTTCGTGACATGCGAGTTCTCAAAACTCTGCCTGTTGACTTCTAAACCTCCGACTCTCGAAGATCCGATTACACCGGATCTACGGTTCAGGTCATTCACTAACCAACGACTCTGATTGAATCGATGATTTACCTTGCGCGACTTTGGCAAAGTCTTCGCTTCTATTTTCGCAATAGCCGAAACCTCGAAGCTCTAGATCAACGACTCTCATTGATTCCAATCTAATGGATACTATTCCTCCTGAAATTGTGAGTGATGAGAGGTTATCAACCTTATCTTCTCCGCTGATCTACTAGATTTAACGGTTCATGAAATTTCGGTATTCCTCCCTTCGAGAATTCCACCGTCCGTTCAGATTTTCAATGACTTCCAGCCATGAACTTGGCATCAACTCTTTTGGAATCAACCTCTACGTTCAACCTCCAGAGCTTCCAAACTTTAACACGAGCTTGTTTCTATACTCACTCTTTGCGCTCTATATGCACACTCGACATACGAAATTTCCCCACTATCTTCAACTATTCACATTCAAGCTTTATTATCATTGTTAATTAGCATGTCCCTACTCCGATAAGAGTAGTTATCATTTTGGCAAAGGAACAGTATAATTCCTTTGTTGGAATTCCGTAGGAATTCCCAACGTACAGTTTCATTCTGGAGTCCTTCTCCTTAAAGAGTAAATGCAGATAACAATATCTCCTTACGCGACTCGTACATGAGCCCAAGCAGGCCAAGTGTTGTAACCATGCTCTGATACCAATTTGTCACACACCCACTACGGAAAAATAAAATTTTCGCCTTTTCTCGAGGGACAAAATCCCCAAATTCCTACAGGGGCCTAGTGTAGGCTAGCTCTTCCCTTATCCTCCTCCATGTGACCACAAAGTCTATCCAAAAATGTGCCCTTCGCGTTTCACGATTACAGGGGTATTGTATTCAAGCCACCCTCGATTCCTTATTTCCCGAAAACCCAAAAAGGGCTAATGGGTGGTAAAGTCCTCCCTTATCTTTACCTCATGTGACCACTACCCTGTGACCATGTGCTAACACCAAAAGGTGCTACCGGCTTTCATCTTTCAAGATTCCTGTTGTAAGGAACCCTTGTTCCTTCAATCCCCAAAACCCGAAACAAGGCTAAGATTCTTGGCTCCTTCCCTTAAGCCTTCTCCATGTGACCCTGTCCTGTGGCCTAGGGCTACTCCTCCGAGTACTTCGGATTTCGTGATTCGAGAAATCGCGATGCAGTGCCTCACCTCCTTTCCCTTCCAAATCCCCGACTCCCAGAGACTCGATACCATCTAAATCTACGGTCCAAATCTTCCACTTGACCAATGGTCCAGATTAAATCCCGTCATTCTACCTTTTGGGATTTTGGTGGGGTCTTCACTTCCCAACTCCCGAATTCAAATCTCTGGTAAATCAAATCAATGGCTCAGGTCTGAGCTGGATCGATGGTCCACAAACTCTGTGATCTAATGACTATGATCTCCCTTGAACCAACG
The DNA here is from genome assembly GCA_032191745.1 of Picea mariana. Classification (NCBI taxonomy): domain Eukaryota; kingdom Viridiplantae; phylum Streptophyta; class Pinopsida; order Pinales; family Pinaceae; genus Picea; species Picea mariana. Next base: position 173,267 of record JASDQU010739596.1, read on the forward strand.
ACTAGGATTAAGTAGTGATTTCACGACTCGCGAGTTCTGAGAACTCCTCCCATTGTCTTCCTTCAATAACGAGTCAGCGAAACACTGAATGCTCACCACGTGTCCTCTCTGATGGAAGGTCCTGATTCTTTCGAGACTCCTTCTTTCGTGAATTTGGGGGAGTCTTTACTCTTATTTCCACGGTAACCAATTTCTCGATGGATGTAGATCTCTGCCACGTGTCACCCTGGATCCAACGGTCCAGAATAACCTTCGCGATTTCAGTGATTGTGAACCCTCGTTCTTCACCACCCTTATACGCCTAAGTTCCGAAACCCCGGTGGCTTTCGAATGTTCGCCACCTGTCCTCCAAAATGGACAGTTGTATGGATCTCTTCGTAGTTTCGTGATTCGGGAGTTTTTACAACTACTCCTCGCCAATCTCCCGGTAACCAATTTCTCGACGGATGTAGATCGCCCTCCACGTATCCATTCCGATGGATGGTCAAGGTGACTCCCCATGGATCCTGGGATCCACGGTCCCGATTCCTTCGCTACTAGCGAAGACTGAAGGGGTCGAGGCGTTAATGCCTACATTCCTTCTTCCAATCTAACGGTCGTGACAAACCTCAGATCCTCCCGAAAGGATCTCATCCGCTCATCCTCCAAACGAAGGGATACTCCCTCTCATTACTTGAACTTCTCGCTATCCCTCTTGAGCTTCGTCAGTTATGAAGGATTTAAGAGCGTTACGCTCTTTCTCCTGGACTAAACACCTAAAGGGATCTTCGACACAACTATTGCACTCCTTCATCAAGTCTAGAACTTAAGGGGTTCTGGGTTTCTATTTGCCTCGCCGGGAGCCTGTGCATGTCTGTACTACCTCTCCTAAGCTTAACAAACTCCGTCCTCCAAGGGACTCAGAGTGACTAAGAGAGTGAACCTGCATGCATGAGACTACGCCTGAGGTCGACGAACTCACAGTTTGTGGCTTTAACTCAAGCCGCCACAGAACGCAAGCATTTACGAGTACCAATCATGTCCTATCCATATAATTTTCTTACTTGTCTAATTATACAACCAAGCAGAAATAGGAGGGATGCAAAATATCCATTAAGAAATCATGCACATTCCTGAAAACATTCACAGTATAATCAATTCATACACAACTATAGCTAAATTACGGAGGGCAGGAGATCGCTTATCTATTACAGGTTGTCGCCAACCAACTGACCATGGGTGTTCGTCCTTCCACCCGACCATAAGCTCAGAGGCATTCAATCTTAGCACTCTGGCCACCCTCGTGCCAAGCCATGATATCACCAAGGAATTCTCACTGTTCTCAAGGATTCGCTCTCTGTTTTGGCTCCTTGTTCGGGTCCTTTTCTCTGTAACTCAAAGCTTTCTCTCTCAGTTATGGCCTCGACGAGGTTTCTCAGATGCTCCCTGGCATCAAGCTCACGACCTTCTCTTCGTGATTCCTTAGAGAGCTCTGCGCCTCTACCTTGCGAACCTTTTTTGCTCTTTTCTGGTGCCTCTATCTCTTGTTGCCTTCCTCGTGTATAACTGTCACCTTCCTTCTGTCAGAAGGAAGCTCGGGTCTGCTTGGTCTGCCATACCCTACGATACTTTGGGCTGACTTCCTGCATCTAGACCATGCTCCCATTCATGGGGGTGGTTGGTAATTCAACCACCGGTCCTTTCTTCATTAACTGATTTTCTTTCCTTGGGATTCGAAGGAGGTTTTGTCATCCTTATCAAGGGATATTTTGGGGTTATTTGGTATAATGAACCCTCTTGTATAGTTTTCACATTATTCCTCTAGTGATATCATGGCCAATACTTTCAAGGCTTCACCCCCACAGTCAGTTATTTGGCAACTCAATCAATAATACATTTACATTGTCCTCATGCCTTGGCATGGTAATTCCTATTTTATGATTAATTACAAATTGGGCGAAACATGGTGTTACAGTATGAATCTGCGATCGCGGGTTTATGCGTGTAACGATAGATCTTTGTAGCTTAAAAATGTTGGAATACGTCTCTACCCTGAAAAAAATTAACTCACAAATTTCTGCCGAGGAAGGTGCTTTGATACCACTCGTAATATTCCAGATATAAAAAAGTATGCAGAAAAAAGATAAATAGTTAGAAATGGCAGATGAACAACAATATAACCAGAACAACACCAGAATAATACCAAAATGATACCAGAATAATACCAGAAAGAGCACTTTAATTTCTGAGAGCAATGTTCACTTGCCTCTTCGAGGGGGAAACCTCCAGTAAAGCATAGCTCTATTACAATAATATCCAAGACAAAAGTTCTCATACCCTCGACTCCTATTTATACTAAATATGTCTATCAAAATAACCATCTAGAGGAAGATCCTTTAAGAAGTGGAAGCTTCTATTAGGTTTTCTTACAATGGACTTATTCTTCCTTATTGCTAGGCCTTATTAATATTAACCTTTATTACATGGAAATATATTATTCTAGCTATGTGAGGGGTTAGGTCCCTAACATTTCGCTTGCGACCATCGTGACCATCATAAGAATTCTCGCCTCGCCTACTTCATGTTGATCTCTGGTCCATACAAGTCCAGTGTTAAACCAAAAGCCGTGATACCACTTTGTAATGTACCCAACCTCCTAGCTGAGTCTCGTTACCACATTGTAACATTTCCACTACTGCAAACTCACTAAATAAAGCTTTGATAACAATTATTTCTATTGCAGAAGCAACTTGTCGAAACCAACAATACACACAACTAGCCTTGTGCTACGCGCAACTATGTTTTCCTAGTGCGCACAAATCGGTCTCGTACCACGTGTAACCACTATGTCTTAGCAATTATGTGCGCTCAATGTCATTGTGTCGACCGCATCGACTGTCCCTCAGCACACGCGACATTTCTAGCTTCACGTTAGCACCCATATGATTATTGTTGAAGTTACTTAACGAATATCGACTATAACAATGGAAATAACTCATAATACAACTATGCACACAACCATCCCTATGTTGCACATAGAGTATGTCAATTTACACGTGTAGATTGATTTCCTTGCGCACGCGATGATTCAGGCCTTGCCTCAGAATCCCATGATCGCTACCACAAAATTTTCTAACAGGAAACACTTAATAACTACCATACTCTACATCTGCAACAATTATGCAAAACTGACAATACATGCACAACCCAGTATAATCATGTACCAATTCCATAACAGAAATAACATAAGCATTCACATGTTAAACAATATGTAATCACACATAAACTGTCATAACCCATGCCTTGCATATGCAACAAACATGCAATTCTATAACATGTATAATCCACACACAAATATATATACAACGATAACACGTAATATATTTAACATGTATATGCACATTATTCAAAGAACAATACACATAAGAAAACTCTTATTTTTTGTTGTAATCCACCAACTGTGCGTAGACCTCAGACATTCCTCCCAACCATAGACTCTGTCGCTCATAAATTCTCAGCAACAGGGCACCCACGAGTTGGGGCTTAAAATTCACCAAGGCAAAGGATTCCTAAGCCAACCTAAGGTCTTTCAATAGTCAAAATACTCAATCAAATGTGCCAATCCCAACAAACAACCTACATTCCCTCATTCCCCACATGCCTATCCCACCCCAGGAAGTGTGCCCCTTCTCTGCTCAACAGTCCTTTGGCTGCCCCACTTCCCTTCTAGGGCTTCAACAACAAGTCGAACATGAAGTCTCAAAGCCATGTAGCTACAACTGTGCACCTTGGGAAATCAATTCCCAATAGTTCTCTCACCTGGAGAGAATGCTTACAGGCATGACAACCCGCTTCTTCGACAAGCATGGGTCTGACAACCCGCTTCTTCGACCAACACACATGCCTTCCCAAGTACAAGGTTATGTGATGGTAGCAAGATACACCAAGATATCAACGCTTAACATAGAAGTGTTGGTTTCAATGATGAAGGAAATGAGTGAATTCCCCCCAAATACACTAAGGCCCAACAATATATTTGCATGACTAAAACTAGACACTTGTCACCTTAAGAGGTAACTTAGCTCCACTTGGTAGCCCGTTCCCATTCCTTAGGAGCTTAGGATAAATACATATCCCATAAATATACTTTTGGAAATATTATTAAAATATTCCCTCTAAGTCCGATGTGCACTTTGAAGCGATCCTCACACACTTACTCGGGTGCGCACAAAACTATGCAAAGTGTGCACACTCTTCCCTTGGTTCACACACACGATAATCCCGACACACTTACTCAGGTGCACACAAAGTTATGAAACAAGTGTGCACTCTTCTCTTGGTGCATGTGCGTTAAACTGTACCCAAAACTTGTGCACCCACAACTCACCAGCCTATATGTACATTTACATTTACATTACAATTGGGGTTCGACCTAGGGGTATTACAAAGTGGGAGTGATGTAAGGAAGTAAGCATCATTGAGTTAAAGGAGAGTGGGGTGGATGGAGAGCAATGTTGGGTTGAGACCTCAAAGGAAATGTTGTGGATATTAGTAGCAGAGATCGACATAGGAGGATGTCTAATCTACAAATTTTGTTCACATACCTTTTGAGCAATATGCTCAAATTTTTCCAACTAGGGGAGCATCCTCGGTCTTGAAAAATATCTTGCATACAATTTAAAGGTTGTGTATGTTTGACAATAGTCATACATAACCATACTACCTAAGATTGGTACCCGTGGATGCATTGGTATATTTTGAACTAAGTATTATTATTATTATCTTATATATTTCTAAATATTTGGCATAGATTTATGAAGTTTCATCACATTGAATGACTTATGCATACAAGTTACAAGTGATGGAAAAGAGATATGCCATGGAAATTCTATATGCCAACACATACTTGTTTATGAGCCCTCTTCAAAAGCTTCATTTGACTATTTTTACGAGGCAGAATACAACACTACAAGTCCATTAGGAGATCAACATACATAATGAATGATTAAACTTGTAAATAACAAACAAATACAATCACCCACAATAATTTGTTTGAATTAAGGATTGCCAGTGAAGACAGACACAACCCTAATTAAATGTGCACACACACTTCTCAGTGGGTTGTTATTCTCAATGGTTAACCATGCTACATTAATGAAATGAAAGGGTGAATTATGTCATCGTAGAATTGAAATGACTCGAACAACAACCAAATCACTCATAGATGGAATGGATTGAACTGATTGATTGTAAACAAATTGGGCCATCCGAATCCCTGGCTCATGTATAAATCACTAACCCTCCATATATGAGGTGCTTTTAGTTCGTTCTTGATGGTAGTTATAAAAGGCTATTGGCCATGAATGGAGAAATTTAGGATTGCAGTTTATAATTGTAGTAAAGAGGAGTTCGTGAATTGTATTTCGACTTGAATGCAACAATATTGTTGAAGTGTATTTATGCTATCCAAAGATTGACGGTTGTAGTAATTGCATGCTGCATTTATTCAAGTTTATATGGCTAATGCTTAAATTACACTGTTCACGTTCATATTGGATGCCAATTGATAAGTTGAATTGCAAAAGTTTATGATTATGTCAAATTCTGTATTGAATGCAATTGAGGATGTTGAAGACAGTATGAAACTAATTTGTAGAAAATATGTTCATTTAGTTGCCGTCATAGAATTGTTGCATTTACTTTGATATGCAAAGGGACATTTTCTGTACTGCATAATAACGGCTTGAGTTGTTGTCAATTAAAGATCCTAGCTTGGCATCAACTAACCGTTAGTGTTATAAATCATCCATTTGTTAGAGTATTTGTGAGGTGTTATATACAATATTCAATATTCTATGCTTAAGTGAATATACCAAGTTCTCCTCCATGTCAAAAAAGAGGCCATATATGTGCTTATATGTTACAACATTCTAAAGTTTTCGTATTATTTATATAACTATTTATGCCATATTTGGTATAGACATTATGGGACAATTTTGTTTTAGAATAAACT
>JASDQU010739596.1:193571-204165 GCA_032191745.1 Picea mariana
CAGATGACAACTTTAAATTGAATGAGATTCCACTGCTTCAAAATAACCCTGAAATTACCTCTGTTGGGAAGGGATACACACTTTGCATTACTTTTCCACACTACAAGCCAGCATGACCTTGGTCTGGAACAACAGGTGACTTGATAACAGCATTCAGAGGTTGGGTTACTGCAATTTTCCAAGAGAGGGGGGTAGATGCTCCTGATGTTGTTGAAGGGGTGCCCACCACCGAAATGATTTCCAATTTCCAGAATAACCAGGTGGAACGGCTGATGGGTTTGGATAGGCAGGAAAAGCTCGTAATCCAGAGAGGCTGACAGAGGTAAAGTCCAGACAGAGGAGCCGGTATCGGGCTGGGCGTGGGGATATATTATATGAATGGGTCTGTTGAGCCAAAGGAAATGCCCGAGAGAATTCTTGTGGATACCAGTATAATGTTCCAAGTTGCCAGGGGGAGAGTGAATTCCAAAACTTTTTATAGCAGAGCTTCCTTCAACTAAAAAACCAAAATGTCTGTGATATGAAATACTGTTGCCATAAAAGGATTGGATGCCTACCAGAGGAGAAAGTTGATCCCGAGGCCTGCTTGCTGTAAGGGAGATGGTGCCTTCAACCAAAGTCTCATGCCTTAATTCCTGTCTGGAATTAAGGCACGAGACTTGTCCATCACGCTGGAGGAAGCTGAACCATGCTCACATGTGCAGATTTGAATTTTGAAATCATATTGATATCCCTTGGATATTGGCAAATTTATTAATCCAAGGCCACCTATTTCCAGTTGTACACTTAATCATCATTAAAAGCATTTAAGGAATAGGGAGGGGTTTCAGTTCCCCATTGAGCTTAATTGCACCTTTTCTTAGGTTTGTTCCTTCTTTAGCTTGTTGGTCTGCATTAATGTTTAGATCCCTCTTGATGTGGAACAGAGTATAACCATCAAATTGGTAAAGGAGGGCCTGGATCTGCGAGAGAACGCCCCTGAAAATGTTGCCCCCTGCTATGTTTAACTTGACAATAGCCCTTACTAGGATCAGAGTCACCACATATGATTATTCTTTGAATGCCTTTCAGAAGAGCCAGGCTGGTGCCTTCATAGGGAGCGAAGGCTTCTGCTTTGTTATTTGTCAAAGTACCAAGACCCAAGCGTATTTATAATGATATGTCCTCCGGGATGACTGAGTATCCCCCCCGCCTTTTGCCCCTGATTTTCAACCAATTTTATCATGATATATCTTGGATATTTAGAGTTTGCTTCAATATCTCCGAGATAGATTTAAATCGGCTCTCTGTTTAATAAAATTTTCAACTAGTGTACATTCAGAGATTTTCAATCTGTTGTGCCCTCTAAACTTTCAATTACGAACTCTATTATTAACTTTATAAAGTATCTAACCATGTTTTTGAATATTCATATCTCAAGCTAGCAGGCTGTGTTACTTCTACCAATTGATCTCATCTTGGAAGCTGGAATTCTTTAGCTACTGCAACAGCTACTTGACATATATTGGGAAACCTCCCGGGCCCTTTCCTTCATTTTGAGGATAGTACCCAGGGTAACCCTAGATTCTTCAGGACACCAGGTCAGGTCAACAACTCATGAATAGATCATATATACAGCGCATCGACAATCGGCTCACTAAGAGAAAACTGTCACAAAGTGTGATTTGAGCTCAGGTGGGGAGGGTAACAACTTTTCCTCAACCACTTGAGCTACACCCAATTAACTAACTACCAACGGCTACTTTGCTTTGCAATCCAAACTAATGTTATAAATGTAAATGAGTTCCAATGGCTTTTATGGAAAGTGTTGTAATGTCTCTTTATAAGTACTTTCCATTGCAACTTGGACAGTGAATCAAAGAGTCACCCACCATGCACCATGCACCAGTCACACAACATCATAGATCAGTTAGATCAGTTAAATATTTCAATAGTATATTAATAATTCACTGTATGTCTAGAAATAAAATCTTTTGTCCAGAATTAAAGTGGGGCCCAACAAGATGGAATTGGTTGATTATATGCTTTCTAGTTAATCTATTAAGTCTGGAGTCTCCGTTGTCTCAGATAAATACATTGTACATTGCATTGTACATTGCCGATGGCCTTGCTGTAGTAGTTAGTTGCATTAATTTTTTTTAGTTTAGCTGGTTGTTTTCAAGGCTAGGGAAATTATATTCTCTTGTCAATACACGATTTAACTTTGCGACTACAGCAAGATCGTTGAAACTAAAGTGAAATGGGATATTTTCTAAGCTACAACTCAAACCAATGTTGTGAACACCAAAACGAAATCGCATTTGGTTCACAGATATCTTAGTTATAAGAATTAGAGCAATTGCGTTTCAATCAGAAAAAACGATTTGGCAGATTTAGAAATTATACATGGAATGGTTATACACAGTATTTATTGAAGACGAATTATAGTGAATGCATCCTTTTAACAACTTGATTTAACTTTGCGACTACAGCAAGATCTTTGAAACTAAAGTGAAATGGGACATTTTGTAAGCTACAACTCATACCAATGTTATGAACCACCAAAACGAAATCGCATTTGGTTCACAGATATCTTAGTTATAAGAATTAGAGCAATGACACATTTCAATCAGAAAAAACGACTTGGCAGATTTAGAAATTATACATGGAATGGTTATCCACAGTATTTATTGAAGACAAATTATAGTGAATGCATCCTTTTAACAACTTGACGGGAAACAACATACTTTCCAGTTAAGATGTTTGAACCATTTCTCTGTAAATTGAAGGGCTAATTGCGAATCTAATATTGAAAAGAGAAATCGACACTCGTTGACTAGAGCAAGCCATTGATCTCCGATAGAGACCATATCAAGTAAGCAATAGCTGCTCTTAGCAGTGATCGCGAGAGGGTTGTACAATTTAATCAATGTAATTCAAGGAAACAAATTAAATTGAATGTATCTTTCCAACAACTCGATATGAAACGATTTAGTTTCCAGCTAAGATATGTGTATCAATAGTTGTAAATGGAATGCCTAATTGTGTATACTGATAGAGAAAACTAACACCCACATGTTGACTAGAGCAAACCATTGATGATCAATAGAGACCATCTCAAGTAAACAACAGGTGCTCTTATCAGAGATTGAAAGATGGTTGACCATTATTTTCAAGGAAAGTATTCCAACGGATCTTTACGTTAAAATATGCAGGTTTTTTTAAAAATAGAGGCTTATAATTATTGTGGTTTACAGCAAATATGGATATGCTTCATTTTTTAAAGAGGATTATAAATATTGTGGTTTATAGCAAATATGGAACGGCTGGTTATAACTAGGCGGGACACAAGCTAGTTTGCTGAATGCCCATGGATAACGGAACTCGTTAGAATTGCAATCAAGCTCAAGTGGCTTTCTATTGACTCCACATTCGTTGACCTCAAAATTTAGGGAAAAATGCTAGTAAGAATGAGGAAATACTACACTACGGGTTATTTTGGCCCTTTAAATCCTATGGTTGTTGCGTATCAAATATATAACTTTGTAAATAGGCAGACCACTGCAAGTAACCGAATTGCATGTCATCGTAGTATAATAACAGATGCATTAACTAAGTTGGAAAACATGATTGCATTGCAGCACCATTACAAAAGACCAGAAGTCAAGTGGTTGCATTGAATTTAGTTTTCGTGTAGTAGTTCCATTGCAATTAGCTATACAAGTGCAATGACCAGTATTCATGTCTCTCAAGTTTGTGAGTGAATGACCCAATAAATGCTAGAGTAAATGACACATACAATACAAGTAGTGGGTACTTCGAAGTGCCCCATATAAATTTGTGGTTTTGAGATATGAACCATACTATTGGATATATCATTGCCAAACAAAATTCTATAATAGAGGTTTAAAGATCGGAACGATTTTTTATTAACTAAAACCATATTTAAATGATGTAATGTGGGATGAATGGTGTTTTCCTCCAATCGTGCAAGAGACCTATAAATATAAACAATAGGAGCTTGGAAATGTCTTAGATAAATGTAGGATGTTTTTGACATGAAACATGTTCTTTGATAGATTTGCTAAATTCCAATAAAACATAGTAACATTTGGCTAGTGCAGGGTCCCTCAGAGTTGCCTTGCAAATACTATTCTTCATATCCGGTGTCCATATTCCTCTATAAACCCATATTCCATAATTCAGCATTTACATCCCTGTTTTCCCTCTCATGCAAAAGGTATCTGGCATTTCAATTTCTGTTCATAAATTCAACTCAGATTTCAGCCTGTGTATCGAATGATATTTCACATTTCAATGTTTATTAGTGTATCGAATGTTTCCGGAACATATATAAATTTCATGTGTCATCTGAGTTATTTATTTGTCTTTGTTGTCATATTTCTTACATTTATTTATTATTGTGTTCGGTTTCTTAAATACCAACGTATTTTTAATAAACTTGTATTTTCATGTTGATATTTCATATTTCAATGTTTATTAGTTTATCGACATATTAAAGTTGAGATACGATTTCATCAGCGACGATAGGTAGAACTTCCATTGTCATTGATGTCCCTTTGTTGAATTGTTTCTTATTTTATTTTAATATCTGGAGGCCCCTTCGTCTAATATTTGTTTAGAGAGATTCATTTTTTCCGCTTTGATTGATTGTGGGAAGGTCTTTTTATCAACGTTTCTGATTTCAACATCAGAAGACACCCCGATTCAATTGATATTAGAGCGTGTTTTCTGCTTCCCCGCTGGCCTGTGGCCAAATTGTTTGCCGATGGCGGCCTAACCCCCTTCTCTTAGAAGAAAGAAATGCTCAAAGCAGAGTTGAAACCTGACTCTCTATCAAGAGAGTCAAGCCAGAGCACATCGGATTCTCTTGGGAAAGGGAATTTCTGCCCAAATTAATTCATAACAGAACAAATACAAACATGCTTCTTTAAGGACAATACAAGAGCCATCGTTGTTGAAAGGAGCAAGTTGTTATTCCCGCTCAAATCACAATCACTCCCCTGTGCTGTGCTGATAATCACAGCCTCCACTCAAACAATAAAATAAAAAGTAGTATCATTTATGCATATAAGGTTCATCATTACTGAGAGATTGAGTATTTAAAAAGAATGATACAGCATGTCGTCCCTGAAAGATTGAGTATTTAAAAAGAATGATACAGCATGTCGTCCCTGAAAGATTGAGTATTTAGAAGAAATCTTGCAAAGCTAGAGAACAAGGATAGGCCTCATCTGCGTTGTGACCAAGCATTGGATATAAGTTGCAATGCATGATATAGTCCTTACACCAACTCGTGACTATACAAAAGCACAGTTACATCCCAATTTCATCGCAACCACAACTGCGAAAGCCGCCCGACTTTAGCACTATTCAAGATTGGAATGGAGTTGGGGTTGTTTTGTCGTTGATTGTGTAGCCCTTTATTTTGTCGTTGATTCAAGATTGGAATGGAGTTGGGGTTATTTTGTTGTTGATCGTGTATATTTAAAAGTAATAAAAGTAATAAGTAAATGTCAATTAGGTTTAGTTTGGGTGGTTGGTGGGAATGATTGTTATTCTTCCCACCCATGTTTAATTCTCATAAGTAATATGTTGAGCAAGTAATATGTTGAGCTCTTAACAAGTGGAAGTACTTGAAGGAGGTTTTTTCTTGACACCATTAAAGTTTATTTTAGAGTTGGACAATATTTTCCCTAATCTAATGTATTTCACTATTTAAACAAATTCCTATGCATTCTACTATGGATAGTTTAACATAACAATATGCATAGCTATCTAAAGAACAATGAAATTAAAATTGTGACTTATATTTTTTAATTGTTTTCGAAATTGAGATTGAAAACACCGTTAAAACATAACAAAAACACAAATTTATATATTTAGAAGTATTGAAGAAATATACTATAAATTAGATAAAAAGTAGGATATAAAGCACAAACTAAATCCACTTTTAACTGTGATTTGTTCATTACTAGTTATATTTTAATTGCACAATATAGTGATATAAAAAATAAAAATCTAAATAAAGTTAGATATAACAATAAAAAATGTATTAGTAACAAATGTCTGAGTAGTATACAATAAAAACTATTTTGATATTCAATGCCACTTCCAAAGTAGATTTTGAAAACTAGTGTGAGAATGTACATACTTACATGAATGGAAAATGCTCTTATGTAAACTTCAACTTGCAGTGTTAACAACTCAATATAGTAAATTATGCAATAATGTTTGGAACGAGAAAAATAATAATTACAGGTCCAACATAGTGGAATAAACAAACTAAATATATATAAAACCTTTTATCACAATCAACATTCAGCCACAATTTCAGTTATCACTAAAAATATGCATATTCATCTAAATAAATTACAATAAGATAATATACAAGTATATCATATTATTCAAGAGCACGAGATTTGTGTTTTTTAATTTGAACTCTTAGTTGACACATCTTCAAGTGCAAAAGAAAACTTCTATGGTTTGAGTGTAAGTGTTACACATCAAAATCACTCATTGCATTGATGGCTAGTGTCGTCGTTATAAATATCGCAAGTGTCGCATATTGGTCGCAAGTGTTGCAAACATCAAACTGCCTATGTTGTCTCTCTAACGACATCGTAAGAACACTAAGACACCTCAAAGACTAGTTTTGAAGAAGGAAAATCGATTGACAGAAGAGTACAAACCTTGTGCCACTGAAAAAACCACTAAAACATCAATTTTGGGAGGGAGCGCTCCCCTACCTACTGATAGGGAGCGCTGACGCTCTGTATTCCCTTATAGAGGAGCGTTCCAACGCTTTGTGCCCCTTTTGAAGGAGCGTTGCCCTTTTTTGGGCGAAATTTGGTTTGTTGGAAGAAATCAGGGGACAATCCCCTTAATATCTGAAGGTAGTTGGGTTTGAATCTTGGGTCAAGGCATGATCTTAGGAGAGGAATTCTCAACTTATTCCAAAGATCTCTCAAGTGGTTAGGCCTCTCCAACCCTATATAAGGAGGCCTCCTCATGGTAGGAGATGTGGATATTGAAAATTACACCAAACTTATGATCCCATAAGTGAGATGTCATCAAAGCAATCAGTGTAGGTTACTTGAGCAAAGGGGTTGGACAAGGAGAATTGGAAGAAGCTGCTGCACGTTCATCAAAGGATTGTAAGTACCTTTACTTGTTCTTATCAATATATCAATGCTTGGCTTGTTTCTTTCAAATTTATGTTTGTTCCACATGAATTTGTTTTCAATAGATAGATCTATATTTGAGCTAATCTTAATAGAATAAGTTCTTTGTGTCTTTGTTTGTTTTACAGGACCTATCGAGGAGCTAAGGATTGGAGCTCAACTTGGATCTTGCGAGGACAAACACCGTTAACAAGGTACATGCCCCTTTTCTTCATTTTTGCATATTAGCTTAATTAGATCTAAAAATGATGTCAGTGTCCATGTTAAGCACTTTTTTGTCTTGGCCTTAGGAGTCTAGAGACTAAGAGGGAATCTGCTTGTCTGCAGGAGGATTCACCTGTAACAGAAATTGATGACTCCACTGGGGATGAAAACCTCGATTTTTGTTTCCATTCCCAGATCTTGTTTTGGTCCTTTGCCCTTTTTTGACCTTCTCTATATTGTCTCTAATTCTTAGATCTGTTTGATTGCCTCTTTGTTTCGTCATAATCACCCTGATTTACTGAGTCTGTTTAGAAATTTGGTTTTCTGAGCTTTTTTCCAAGTTTTAAGAGTAGAGCGCTCCCCCTCTGTTGCTGTCAGAGCGCCAACGCTCCCCATTAGGCTTACACAGAGCGCTGGAACACTCTGGTGCCCCTTACACCAGAGCGCTACCCCCCTTTCTATGAGAAATTCTCCAGATTTTTTCATCTTCTGAAGCTGTTTCTTTATTTTGGCTTTGACTCAGGAGTTTCATCCTTTCAATACATCTTGGTCTTAGCCTTCAACACCCTATTTCTAAGAATTGATCCTCTTTTGTTTGGAAATTTGACATTTTCTTTCTTTGCCTTGAAGTCACTCTTTGTCTTTGCTGACCTAGAGTTAACTTGTCGTTTTCTTCTCATTTATCTGACTAAGTGGAAGCTTTTGTGAGGACATCCAAAGGTCTGTGAACCTTTCCATTTGATCTTTGAGGTCAGTTTTCCAACATTTCTCTTTTGTTTGAGGTTTTTGGTTCTTGTTTGCAAATTTGGTTATCTTTGTCTTTCTTGTTTATTCACCATGAGAGTGTATTTTTGTTTGTGTGAGGTTTGCTTCTGATTGTTTAATCTTGAAGTCTGATTGACATTAGAAGTTTTACATCTGATTATCATTCACATATAAGCAAAATGACATATTTTAGTGATTGGTTTGGATATTAGAAGACATTTCTGAATTTTTTTAGCATTAGATTGGTTTTGATTGGGAAACAATTGTATGAGGATGTTGCATCTCAGTGTTTGATAATGAAAATAACTTTCTCTCTTTCCCTTAAATAGACATTCATCGAAAGACAAGCCTGCTTATTATTTCCTTGTGCATTTTTTGGGAATTGAATCATCATACCATCAATTTCACTTTCATACACCCTTGAGTAAAGAACAACTGTAAAATTATCGCTAATTAATATTTATCTAGAACATTTTTGTTTTTAGAATCTTCCACCAACATTAGACTAGGACTAGTGCTTTGGATTAGGCTGTGAGTACTACTCTCCAAATTTTTTCAAAACAAACATTAGCATCTTGCGATAGGGAGAGCAAATCCAATTGTTGTATAGGCTTTCTGGGATCCCCCCTCTCACACAGGGGTTACGCACGAGGTCACATTCGGGAGAATTACAGAGATTATCCCTCTGTGGTTCAATTGTTTGTAGTGGTCGGATCATATATTGGGGGTCACTTGAGGGTATATACACGATTATGTGTGGGAGCCTCTCGAGTTGATTTCAGACTTGTTATCCTGCCCATACGTTTGAACTGGACTGTTGACTGTACCCGCCCAGGGGTTGACTGCGAGTTGGTGTCCTTAGTAGCCACAATCTTTAGGTACTTACATAAGGTGACAATGAAGGGAAGTCTTCGCTGTTCCTGGAACATACGGTGGTCAAACTCACTCGGGCTCCTTGGAGGGTAAATCCACAATTACTGCGTGGAAGCTTGCACCAAGGCGTAAGTCCGTTAATCAGGTCACCATCATAATTGTTCCACCATATCCTAGCCCCTTCTTGACTTGATCACGCGACGTTGGATTTCATCACCAACTAGTACGGTCATCGAGAGAAGGTTTTGTTTGCTTGGTTTTGATTCTTAGATTTTATTAGCGTATGCTGTTTCTTTTCGTTAGTTGGCCCTAGATTTTCAGTGTGTGTTGTCTTTCTCCAAAATTGAGCCTGTAGACAAAAAAGGTCTTTGTTGATCGCATAGGATGCAAGGGATGCCTCCAGAAGGTTACCAACCCTTACCTCCTAACCCTCCAGAAGACAACTACCCTGGAGAGGTAGAAAATCAATCTGACACTGGGAGTGTTGTTGCTCCTCCATTAGACAATCCAGAAGGCGCTTTGGTTACGGTTGAGAATCCCACTCCTCGCACTACATCTGTGTCGGCAACCCCTCTTGAACCACTTTTGCTTCGTTTAGACTCCCTTGGGAATGTCATAGACAAAGAGATCCCATAGTTACCTGCGAGAGCTTTTACCGAAACATATATGGGATCCACAGAACCAATCTTTGGTGATGAGTATAGGACTCCTATTCATCCTAACACTGTAGTAGATACAAATCCCACACTTGCTCGTTCTGTATGGAGGACTTCATCAGGACACGATCTTTATGAGCATTTTGAATCCATTTGACAATCCTTTAATCCTTATGACCCTCCTGTTGAAACAGGACCATCCGGTCAAACTATGAATCACCCTATCGATCAGGTCATTAATCCTACTGTTACGTCAACACAAGTCCATACTAATGCTGGACTCATCACCTCTACTCATTCCCAAGGCACTTTGATCCCTACCCCCACTTTTACAAACTTTCACTCTACAACTCCACATGTTCCGCACGATCTTGCTGGGACATCTTTACACTAGAGAATGCAGACCCTTTCCAGCCAAATACAACCGATTGGAGGGCAACCACCATCTAGCGGACCTATCCCTCCTGGAAGACCACCATCCTATGGCGGGCCTACTCCTCCCGGGGGACAACCCCCCTTTCATGTTCCTCCAGGAGGGAAACCTCCCTTTGCTAGTCATATCTCAGTCGTTAATCCACCGCTGGCAGGGGGGAAACCTTCGATTGCTGGAAACCCTTCACAATCCTGGGGAGTATCTTCGGGAGGCACATTTACCCAACCCCACGTTGGGGGGCACTCATATCATAACCCACAAGGAGGAGTATCAAATCCTGTTCCTTCTGGACCATCTTATGGATAACCTTATCCGGGCGGCATCCCAAACACCACCTGGAGTCCTCAAGGACAACAACCTTATCCTTCCCAAGGGTCTAATGTTTATCCTCCCCCTAATGTGTATCCGCCTCCGGGATCTACTTCTTACCCTCCTCAAGGGAAAAATGTTTATCCTCCTTATGGGCAAGCAAATTACCC
>JASDQU010739597.1:45815-63122 GCA_032191745.1 Picea mariana
TTAAGGAATCATGGAAAGATGACAGTAGTTCAGACACAATAACCACAAAATTAGTATATTATAACCATTATCCTTTCAAGATATATTTCAAAATATGGCAACAAAACACTTAGAAATTCACCAATAGTGATACTTCAGCTCTTAAAATGTTTAGATATGCATATCAAGGTTTATTTAAGAATGTCTTAAAATGTTTAGATATGCATATCAAGGTTTATTTTATAAAAATACATCTCGTAACAAACCAGTGAATAGTAGCCGCAATAAACAGTTAAAGAGTTGGGTTTATTGCTTTGATAGTTAAGTATTACCACAAACATTTACATCGATTCGCTTGAGCGCTTGCAGTTACAAATATTGCGTGGTACAATACTTCATCGATGAGCACTCAATACTTACTGCGCAGTTCTCAGAGTGTCCGGTAGACTGGGTGTTGTGATGATAACACTTAATAAAACAATTTTTTGACATAAAATCAACTCTTAGCATATAATACTTCATCGATGAGCACTCAATACTTACTGCGCAGTTCTCAGAGTGTCTGGTAGACTGGGTGTTGTGATGATAACACTTAATAAAACAATTTTTTGACATAAAATCAACTCTTAGCATATAAGCTCACAAACACAACAGAACTCAGAACTCAGGAATGTTCATGAATATGTTGACACACAAATACTTAATATATATTACCAACTTGAATATTGCGCCTTATAACAAAATACAATACTGTGCAAAGCTTGAGCTCCAATAACTTATGTAGACTTTTAGAAACAGAACTTGTGCTCTCAAACTTTTCAAACTCTCTATACAGCTGCTGCTACTACTAACTATTAACTAACTTCGATGTTCACTATCTTCTACAAACTCTGACATATAAAGACTGAGACTAAAACTTCTTGTAGAAGCAAATCGACTCAATACATTTAGTACAACATTTAAGACAACACTAAATTTTCAAATGACTCACTTGATACTCACATATCTTGTGGAATAATGACTCACTTTAAATACACAAAGATCGCATCAGGTTTTGGCACTCATGATAATGCTCAAAGGGTTTACAATTCTTCATGAATGGTTTGATTTCCAGACTCACTATATCCTCTTTTGCAACGTTTTGGTATATTTACCTTCCAAGGCACGTCTTTAGAAAATAGATGAAAAAGTATATCAAACAACCTAACAAATGAGGTCAACATCACACTAAATGTTTCTATTTTTAAGGTTTCATCATTCGTTTTATTGCAAACTTTATGCTTCTTTTGTGACCTTAAATCATAAATATTCTAATAATACTAAATGAAACTTTGAGAAATATTGCATCCCTATTTTTTAAGGTAATATCTATGCTCTTGCAATCTATTGGAAAAGTTTTAATGCATTCTGAAATCACACAAAAGATCTCTCTTGAAAGCGCTGTGGATACACCAAATTACTCATCATTTGTAGTATTAAAACATTTTCCATTGAAAAGAATCTAATAAATTTTTTGAAACTAGTATCTTACTTTACTTAAGTGTTGAAACTAATATGTTGATTGCTCTTTTGATATTTGGCCTTTTGTTTTGGAGAGATCTTGGAGCTTAGGGGTTTTAGGTTTTTACAAAGAAAACCTCAAAATTATGAGCTTGTAGGTTTTCATATCTTGTCATATTGTTTATTGAAATTTTTGGATATAAACTATGTTAAGATTTTTCGAGACGTTCAACATTTTGAGTGGACACTCAGCGATTATCACGGACAAAAGCAACTAAAGATATTTGAAATGAGTGCTCATGAGAACTTTATAACAAAGATTTGGAGAGAGTGAACCATTGAGAAGGGGCAAATCAAAGGATTAAATTAATAAAATATCCATTATGATAACATTAAAGAATTGTTTACAAGAAGGAGGATGAAAATTTTTAAAATCAAAATCAAGAAAAGGGGGGGATATAAGAAATTGAATGTGATGAAAAAATATTAAATAGATGAGAAATTATTTGGATGCAACAAATCGTTCCCAAAACAATTTGTGAAGGCAATTCCTAGTTAATGTTTGGCCTTCGCCACTTGGTGAAAATTGATGTGTATGGAACCTAACGTGGGTATCATGATAAGCTTTAATTTTCCCTTTCTGAAAGTGTTGTGTGTGTGTGGGTGTTTTCAACCTAGTTTGAGTATCCAGTGTGTGGGTGTTTTTTTTTCTCCAATTGTGTGATTGATGTAGAATGGGTGTTTTACAAAAACCAGTGTTCAAAGCCTTCATATGTTCTAAATTTCCATTGAAAAAATCGATTTGGTATGGGTGATTATATGGACATTACATATGGCATGGCCAACATTGACAACCTTCTATCTCTACTTTTCCATTTTAAGTTGATCATCTCTAGGGTTTTAATTGTGGAATAATGACTCACTTGATGCTCACATATCTTTTGTAATAATGACTCACTTGATGCTCACATAAACACACAAATATCACATCAGGTTTTGGCACTCATTATAATGCTCAAAGGGTTTACAATTCTCCATGAATGGTTTGATTCTCATTATAATGCTCAAAGGGTTTACAATTCTCCATGAATGGTTTGATTTCCAGACTCACTATATCCTATTTTGCAACGTTTTGGTATGTTTAGCTTCTAAGGAACGTCTTTAGAAAATAAATGAAAAAGTATATCAAATAACCTAACAAATGATGTCGACATCACACTAAATGCTTCTATTTTTAAGGTTTCATCACTCATTTTATTGCAAAATTTGTGGTTCTTTTGTGACCTTAAATCATAAATATTCTAATAATACTATAAATGAAAGTTTGAGGAATATTGCATCACTATTTTTTAGGTAATATCTATGCTATTGCAATCTATTGGAAAACGTTTAATGCATTCTAAAATCACACATAAGATCTCTCTTGAAAGTGATGTGGATACACCAAATTACTCATCATTTGTAGTATTACAACATTTTCCATTGAAAAGAATCTAATAAATTTCTTGAAACTAGTATCTTACTTCACGATTGAAACTAATATGTTGATTGATATTTTGATATTTGGCCTCTTGGCTTGGAGAGATCTTGGAGCTTAGGGGTTTTAGGTTTTTACAAAGAAAACCCCAAAATTATGAGTATGTAGGTTTTCATATCTTGTCATATTGCTTATTGAATTTTTTGGATATAAACTATGTTAAGACTTTTTGAAATGTCCAACATTTCGAGTGGACACTCCATCCATCCTCAAGGACAAAAACAACTAAAGATATTCGAATGAGTGCTCATGGGGACTTTATAACAAAGATTTGGAGAGAGCGAACCATTGAGAAGGGGTAGATCAAAGGATTAAATTAATAAAATATCCATTATAATAACATTAAAGAATTGGTTACAAGAGGGAGGATGAAAAGGGGGGGATATAAGAAATTGAATGTGATGAAAAAATATTAAATAGATGAGAAATTATTTGGATGCAACAAATCGTTGCCAAAACAATTTGTGAAAGAAATTCCTGGTTAATATTTGGCCTTCACCACTTGGTGAAAATCGATGTGTATGGAACCTAACGTGGGTATCATGATAAGCTTTAATTTTTACCTTTCTGAAAGTGTTGTGTGTGTGTGTGGGTGTTTTCAACCTAGTTTGAGTATCCAGTGTGTGGGTATTTTTTTTTCTCCAATTGTGTGATTGATGTAGAATGGGTGTTTTACAAAAACCAGTGTTCAAAGCCTTCATATGTTCTAAATTTCCATTGAAAAAATCGAATTGGTATGGGTGATTATATGGACATTACATATGGTATGGCCAACATTGACAACCTTCTATCTCTACTTTTCCATTTTAAGTTGATCATCTCTAGGGTTTTATCCAATCTTTTCCTGTATGATGGCTGAATTTTATATGAAGTACAGTGGGAGGGTTTTTTCCTTATTTTTATTTAGGTGATATTTCTTTCTTTTGCTTATTATTCTTTTCCCTAGAAGCAGTGGTTCTACTGATCCACAAATTTTAATGTTATTTGGTGATTAATTTAACCTCTAAATTCCAAACCCTAAAAAAATGAAAGATTGAATTCAATCACAACAAACAGAGATGCGAGATAATGAAAACCTAGCAATAATGATGTAACTTAATGATATATCATATGATGTAAATGATTGAAAATATGATTATGAACTCTTGGTACTACTTTAATAGTGTTTTTTTCTTAATTGGATTGGTTAGTATTTTGGCTTAATTCTAGTGTAATTGTGATGGGTGATGGCTCAGGAGCATGGTATTTATAGTGTACTCCTTTCTAGTTATATTGGTACCATTGGTAATGATTAGTTTAGTTTCATGAGGGAATTGAAACTCTTACAATCCTTTGATCGTATATATATCAAATGTTGGAAATAACTTGGATGAATGTATGAGTTATGATAACTAGTAGGATTTTGTGGACTTTGGGGGAATTGGCTAGGTACTACTAACAATGGTATTGACCCTGCTAGTTTGATGAGCCATCGTCATAAGCTTTTATTTTATGCAACAATCATACCTTGATTGATATCCTACCTCCTATGGTTTGGTTAATTTCCTTGGGATTTGTTGAGTTGCGGTTTGAATGTTGTGTGAGCCTAGTGGAAAACCTTGGTGCATGTGTACTACTCCTTTGTTAATGCACCGAACCTATGCATTTAATATAGCATGTTGGAAATGGGTTTAGTAATGTTCACTCCTCACCATTCGATATGATCCAATGGTTGTGGTTGGTTTGAGAATTTCAAGTAGATTGAAACAAATATGACATAAACTAATTAAAGGCTTAAGTGCTCAAGGAAATATGAAATGGATCGAATTGGAACTTGGCATTTGATAGTGTGACTATAAAAATTTTGTAATATGCCAACCTTCTTATTGAAAGAAGAGGAAATGATAATCATGAAACCTTTGGTATCCCACACGCATAATACGAATGGTCCTTATTGAGTTAGCTTGGGATGACTAACTTAAGTAAGAAAATCCATGTGCTAGATGGATGTTGAGGATGAATTCATGCTTTAGATCCAAAACTAGTAATTATGCAGGGTAGTAAACTTGATTTTGTTGATTAATCATGATAGTTATTTACCCTTGCATGTGATATGTGTTGAAAGGATTATCATTTTCATGATGCTATGTTACATGTGGTTCCAATTATTATGTTGATGCAATGTTATATTGTTATATCTTTGATAAAGATATGTGGATGTAATTTCGTGGAAATATTTATATGTTATATGTGGTTCCAAATATTTTGTTGATGCAATGTTATATTGTTATATCTTTGATAAAGATATGTGGAGGTTATATTTATTATGATAATATCTCCTTTTGTGATGGAATCATGTCATTCCATGGAAATATTTATGCTAAGATATTTCATGATGACATGCAAAAGCATGTGGTGATGACAATATTTTTTTATTCTCGTGATAACATGATGAAGATATCACATGGATTCTTTCTTTGAGATGTTGATATTATGACTACTGCACTGATTGCATGTTGTGAGGTGGTGATTGTCACATTATCCAGAGTGGGACTAGAGGGCCGATTTATTTGATGATCTTGTGGGAGCCCACAACCACGAAGGACAATATTAAACAGAAACATCTTATGGGCTAGGGACAGCTCAATATACTACTTATGAAAATAAATATTATGCCTTGTATTGGAGTTGTGATACGAAAGTCCCAAAGAATGGCTAGAGTGTTGCTCACTAGTGGTGTTGTGGGGTTGGACTTCAATGCCTAGGGATTTACTTGGAAGTTGTGGAGGGATTTTAGGTTAGACTTTCAATATGCCTAGTTAGTACTGATCTAGATGCCTGCTTGGGCAAGTGAGGTCTCGATACTTGGGGTTCTGGATAGACCGGTAGGTTTTAAGCTTGATTCTGAAAGTCGGCAAGGACAACTAGAGAGTACTCGCGCTTCCTCGATGTTGTCACTTGGGTGGATTTATACTAGTTAAATAGAGGGTGTAGTGAAAGATACAGGAGCTAAAAAAGGATGTTGTGGAGAATATGGTGAGCTAAATAAAAACCTATAACTAACATGATCAAAACTAACTTCAAGACGAAGTTCCTTGAATGAGGGGTGTATGTTATGCCACATATTATTATTAAATTTATAAATAAATAAAATAATAAAAGGAATATAATAATTCTCCTAAAACGGTCATAAGAAGTACTTATATGAATAAATAATAATAACTTGAAGTACATAATAATTATACTAAAGGGAGGCCATAATAAGTACTTATTATGGATATTTGGGTAAATAAAAAATGGTAAATAAGGAATGGAAATCTATGGAAAAACCCTAAAAATATATATAATAAAGAATTCAAGTTGATCATGTTAGAAAGTAATGGATGTGCTTGTTTAACCATAGAAAATATAGAAATATTGTCACCCAACCATAGGCCGAAGCCACCCCCTAGCACCTTAACCTTGACAGAGAATGATTTCAGAAGCAAACCAATAGCCAACCATGGCTAATGCATCAAGAAAATATAACCAAGACTGATCAGAAAGTCCAACCATAACCAATATAAAGTTCAAGCCTAAACCAGGAATATAGATTGCAGTAGCTGTTGGTTGTAGCTGCTCCCCAGACTTGCGCACTTGCCTAGTTTCTGTAGTGTGCACTTCTTCCCATCTGAAATTTTGAGCTGCGTATATCAAATTAGGTCTGGATACTTATATTTGTATTGTTTTCCTTAGTTGTCTAGGTTGAATTCTCATTCTGGAGACTAAATACTTATTATTAAACATTTTCTTGAGTCAACTTGTCTTCTAGGGTTATGTTCAATGCTTTAAGGTTTATTCTTACTTCTCGGAATATTATATTCTTGTCAGGTTTACACGTGGAGGTAAATACCTCCTGCAGCGACCATAATATCAACACTCCCTCTTAGCTAGGGAGGTATTGAAGGAAATGGTCTTAAGCATAAACATACCATTGAATCGGTAGCATCATCATAGTCGTCCAAACTATCTCATGATTAGATCACGAGAACCATCATCACTATCATTTTATAGCATCAACTGCATCTTCTCTCGAATCCGTACTATATCTGAGTAGTCAAGAATGATGTTGAATAAGTCACTCACTCCACGGAGTAACACAAGGATCATTCTTCTAATCTGGACATACATCCTAGAAGAATGACTATCCAAACAGATGTTAAAAGGCTACACCATGTATTACATAGACCATTCCTATAGGAATGTCAATCTAGTACTATTTTCTAATCAAGTTATAGAGATATGTCTCAACCTGTATGCCTTAGAAAATATCGGTCTTGAACCATTTTCCTAATCAGGCCACAATTTGTGCCTTAGGAAAATACTAGTCCATGACATGTCAACAAACTGTCAACCTGTACCATTCTCCATGGAGAGAATACCTGTCCACCAACAATCTGTTCTATCTGGACCATTCTCTTTCTAGAAAATGTTTGTCCACAAGCACACTGACTATCCATCTAGCTGATAATCATTTTCAACACTACTGATAATCTACATGGAAATAAGAACAATGTCATTCAATAGAGCACAAATGTGTCTATCCATAGTATTACACAACTACAATCTAGTGGTACACTACCACACCAAGTAGCACATAACTACTTAATCAGTGACACCTAGTCACAACCGGTGGAACACATCTACCATAATAGCATACATCTACTTTCCAGAGACATACAGTCTCCATAGCAATCATATCATCTGATATCAACCTGCACAGAAAAACAATATCATGATATAAACTGATTCAACTAAGTCATTCTTCCACTCACATATGTGAGATATGGAAGAGCATCTTCCCTCAGAAAGTAAAACATCAACCATGAGCTATCTCGACTATTCTTCTCAAGCATAGAAGAACAATTGTCTTGATTTTTGAGCCTAGACCATTAAGCTAACTAGACTATTCCTCTGACATTAAACAAACTGCAAGCTGGAGAGAATGAATCTACCTTAGAGAATGCCTGTTCCTGATTGTTGAACCTGGACCATTCACCTAATTGGGCCATTCCTCTGACACTAAACAAAGTGTAACCTGGAGAGAATGATTCCTCCCTAGGGAATGACTGTCCGGACAATTTCCTAAGGAAATGATTGTCCTGCACCAACCTCCAAAATGGACCATTCTTCGAAACTGCTCACAACTGTGAACTTTGAAAGAATGACTGCCCAACGAGGAGGACCATTCTACTTGACCACTACTGAGAGTGAATGTAAAGAAGAAAGATTGTCCTAGATCATTCCCCCACACTGGCCACAAGGGGAATATTTGTCTATGGTACATCAAAAATCTATCAAACCATTTTCATTACAAAAATGACCATCCGCTCTGGACCATTTTCCGAACTGGAAAATGCCTATCCATCAGAAATCTCAAACCACTTTCCGAACTGGAAAGGAACTGCTCATATTGGACCATTTATTGAATTCAAAAATGATTGTCCATAAATCGATAACACATCAGTTCTCCCTACCAACCTGGGAGTCATCTCTTCCTTTTTCAATAAGGAATTTGTCTCCACGAGATTCATCTTGTTTCTTGAGTACGCAAACTTTTTCATCTTGGACAGAGGCTTTACAAAAAAAATTTCTATCTTCTCATGTATGTAGATATATTGGAGAACCACTTCTCCTTTCTGGACTTCATCACAAAGAATGTAATGCTTGATCTCAATGTACTTCAGTATTTATGGAACACTGGTTTTATTTGAAGGCTTCATATAGCTCTGATCAATATAGCATATCCTAGTTGGATTCATCTCTTTTGTTTCTTGCTAGCTCATAACATCATGGCAAGGCTCAAACTGGAACATATCCAAGTGGAAATTATTCTTTCATCATGATAGCTTTTCATTGATTAACAATCCATCATCCTGGACTTCTGAGTAACCATTCTAATACAATATAGAAAATTTTCACCACGCTTATGTTGTGCATTGGAGGCTCTGCACCAAGTTGTTTGAATCCATACAAGATCTTCTTCCATCTGCATACAAGGGTCTCTTTTAGGTATACCTCATAATCTTGAGGTTGATCTATATACGCTTCTTTGTTCAATTACTCTGTTGAGGAGAACAGTCCTTACATTCATCTGATGTAAGCTCCGACCCATGGATGTTGCAGAAGATGTAATGGCTCAGGTAGAGGTATGTCTGGTTACTAGAACAAGCTATCATCATAGTCTTCTCCCTCCATCTAGGAGAACCTTTAGTTCTAAATCTTGCAATGCTTCCATTCATAAGTCTTTCATACATTATTCTTCATCACAACTTCCATTTCTTCTGCTTGATTGCTTCTAGTGGGTTCAAACCAAGTTGGTAGTCTTGTGATTCTCAATATAATGATTGGTTGTTCTGGATTTTATTTCTCTCTTGGAATCTTCATGTTCTTCCTTATGTTTCTCTTTATCTCTTGGGTCCATGGATTTTTCTATAGATTTAACTCCCTGAAGATTCCAAATTATTCATTTCATCATAGGATCATAGATGTGGATGGACAACCAAGGATACTTTAAGGCTTCTTTTCTAAGAATACTTCTTCTACGGTTAAACTAAACACGTGATGCATTTCATGGCTGCGACCATCAATGGGAACATGGATAGATACTTCATAATCCTTGATGGATCATATTATTTAGGATTTTCTCCCTCCTAATCCTTGCTTCATGCATGAATACATGCTCTTCTTTTGGAATTATATAATCATCTCCCTCCAACTAAGAGAGTCCACGCTTCCATCTGCATCCTTATTGTCTTCTGCAAAGTGTCACAAGTCTTTTTCCAATTTCCTCTTGATTGTTGACTTCTTTCTGTTTTTACTTCTTCCAGTTTTCTTCAAGTTTGATTATGATTTCGGCTTATCTTGCAGTTGTTACTTATGTTAATAGCTTCCACATGAATTGTTACCAAGGGTTTTCGATGTACTTCATCTTTTCGTGTGATAGCAATCCTTATCTTGTTATTCTTCCATAGGTATTGTTTCTCTTTGAACATCTTATATTTTAAGAAATAGATATGCAAGATATGTACATAAATTATGTAAACATGGTATGTACAGGAATTATGAAGAATATTGTTAACTTGTCTTAGAAGAAGAAGTATGTTTTATCCTGCTTGGCCTTCTTTGAGGGTTCCCTTTCTTTGGCAACTGATGCTTCGTGTGTTTCATTCCTTTTCTTTAACTTGGGACAATGATTCTTGTATTGACCATATTTTCAACAGTTGAAGCATTGTATTTTTGACATATATTTCCCTTGATTTGATTCCTTCCTTGAGCCAAAATTCTTTTTATTTCTGAAGTTCTTGAATCTTGTTGTGAAATCTTGATCATCGTATTTCTTTTGGGGATTCTTTTTTTCACTAATCCTTGATTCTTCTTGTGCACAGCTAATCCATAGTTCTTCAAATGTGGGATAATCCTTTCTTCCATTCATGCTTGCGGAAAATGCATCCCATGTCTTGGGAAGACCATTGAGTACTATATTTACCAGTTCCTTCTCTGAAATGATTTATATAATAACTTGTACTTGATCTCTTAACTGAGATATTTTCACAAGGTATTATGTTATGTTGTCATCATCATTCATTTTCATGTCACGAAGCTCATTCTTCATACTCAATACTTGTCCAATGTTTCTGACTGAGAAGAGGTTTGTTAGGGCATCGTACATCTTCTTAGATGAGTCAAGATGGGAGATGTATGGTATCAAGTGGTATTTTATAGATTCCATGTTGGCACAGGGGAAGACCCAGGGTTCAACGCTTCAACAATGCACCAACAAAACCCTAATTAATGGCCCTTTCGGCAACACCTGCAAAGCAGGTGAAGTCTCAGCTGAGGTAGAGGCAGGGGGGTTACAGGACTCAGGTGTCTATAACCAAGCTGGGACACAGATATGTGATTATAATACTTTGCAAAGTACTTAGAATATAGCATGCATTAGCTTATCAACTTCATTCACATTGCAGAAAAAACCCCAAGGATAGATCGACGCAATAACAATGACAAAATACACATCGCACTTAGCATCATAAGTTAGATCTAGCACATTCAACATAAATAAAGCACTAAGAATCCATAGATCTATCTATCATATATATAATAATCAATGCACTAAGAAGATTCACAGCATAAACATCATAGCACAAAGAAAACCATCAGCACAGGATATACGTGGTTCACCCCAGCGTGGGGCTATGTCCACCAATGACTTCTTCTTCTTTATTAGTCTTCAATCTCTTACATTCATATTCTCGTGTGCACTAAGCCACACAACCAAGCTTCGCACCGAATAGGTGATCTGCACACTAATCATGAGATCCACCTTCCCAAAATCAGGTCAAGGCATAGATCCAACTCCTTTATCAAGCAAAGAGCCTTGCATACACAGTCTATTGCACTAAGCAACCCAAAACTACTTGCACTTAGCCTTGCAAGATATTGAATCCCCATCTTCTACATTACATTCTTACTTATTTATACTTTTACATTTACAAAAAGGCCTAATCATGGGTAAACCCATAGGCTGACATCCCATAACCTGTTACAAAACCCTAAGAACCCCATGTTAGGTCCACAAAGCCCACAAAATAAGTGAGATCTGTGATCTCAGCTCCGCCTGGGTGCTCCTTCCTCGATCACTATGTTGAAGTCCAAAAAGTGGTCAAACTTGACCAAGATTTCCTCAAAACTTGGTCGAGGTCCAACAGGCCCCCAACACTCACCTGTGACTCGTCCTGAATCACTTAGATCTAGGTAGTGCTACTTCGAAGTCCTCGAGATTAGCTCGATATACCTCGACTTGTTGCTTCACCTAAGCCTCGTGCTCAGCAAGATCTTGTATTATCTTCTCTGTAACAGGCCCTTCTAGACATTGTTCCCTTGTCACAACCACTTTTTCTAGTTGCGAACCTTGTCCTTCGATCTCTTCAAACACCGTGCAGGCTTCCTCCTACACCGATTGTAGGCTCTGTGTGACTTCCATTACTATGCCTTGGATGTCAGTAATCTACTGCTAGGATGTGTTTTGTTCTTGTGATCTCTTCATTCTCTCGACTGTAGTAAGTAAATTCATCTACACCTGTACTGACAGTGCTTGCTTCTATGCCTCCTATAGTTGCACTTCCAGTTTCCTCAGCTCTGGATCTTCTACGATGCATTCATAAGTCTATGTACTTTTTTTGCTCAGCTGCTTGCATTCTGAATCGAGGGCCATGATTCTTACAACTGCATTCCTAGAGGCTTCCTCCCTTTGATCGCACACTTCTTGCGGAGTGCTCGGTACTGCTTGAATCTCCAATTTCGTTATCCTTTCTTGAATCTGTTGGATGGCCTCAGCGAGCTTCACCACTTGAACCTCAACTGACTCATGTTCCTCCTATGCCAAGCCTGGCATAGAGAGAAGTTCTCTACTCACCACTTCTTTGACCACAGTCTGCTCTACAAGCAGCTGGTCCTTTTCCCTTTGTATGTTTTCTTTGTCTTCCTTGAGCATCGCCTGAAACTCATCTTTCTCATTTTCATAAGCAGTTACACAGTACCGCGCAACTCGTAATTGCTCCAAGATCTCTTTTTTTTCTTGTTTCAAGGCTTTTGTAGCCTTCTCCTTCTCTTCTTGGAATTTTTGAAGTCGAGCCTTTGTTGCATTTGCAAGTCTTCGAAGTTGGGTTGGCTCATCCCCCAACTCTACAGTCTTTGATGAGGAAGGCGCAGTAGGGATTTCATGGACAGAGAGAATATCTTCCTGTACTTTGCTCAATTCATTCTCTATCCTACCATTTATTTTTTCCTGCTTCGCTCCATATCTTTGCAAGATATCCTCGAACGCATCCTCCATCGCTTCATAGACTAGACTGATATCATCCTCGGTGAGTGTAGCCTCTAGCTGGGGCTTACTGGCAGGGGTATTCTTTCTTGCCGAGGGTTTCTGCAGAGAAACCTTCCTCTTCTTCGGTGTTTCTGCCTCAGTAGGGGGATCCTTCAATGGTGTAGCTTCACCTTCTCCTCACTTTTCTCATTCATCCCCTCCTCCTTATTCATTTACTTCGTCTCTTCCTCCTGTGGGAGAGCCATATCTATCTTCTTTAGAGGTGTTTTCTTCCTCATCAGTCTGTACATCCTGGACTTCCTCCTTTTTATTCTTCTTCCTCGCGTTGGTCTGTCCAACATGCTCAACCCGGGTGACCAAGGGGATTCCTATAGTGTCAGTGTCGGAGAGCTCTGCATCTGTAATGGGTACAAGGAACTCCTACGGCCATTCCCTGGTGATCTTCTACATGTCTTCATCGGTTAGCTTGTAATAGGACTGTAATTATTCCTTGCTCTCATCCTTGCACACATTGATATATATGAAATGTCGATCTACGTGGAACTTAGCAGTTGGTCTGTACTGGTACAAGGTGCGCGGTGTCATGCATGGGAATGACTCTATGGCAACCTTCAGTTGCTAATAGTAGGTATGGGGCACTGTGTTTGAATTCCATTGCTTTGACATGTCATTTTTATACCATAATGTAGAAAATCTAGTTGCCAATGGATCTGATGGTTCAATTTCTGGAAAGGTTGCTCCCTCGGGAATTTGCCAAGCGACAAGTGAAATCAGCACGAGTAACCAACTGAAGTGGAACTTGTATCCTTGATCCTGCACTTCGTAGCAGTCTTTCTCAATCTCATTGACAATGTAAATCACCCAATTCATTTGCATTCCCTCCACGCATTTCCCTGCGAGGTCCACCACGAACTTGGTGATCTGTGTGGGGCGGTTCTTTCAGACGAGCTTGCCAACTATGAGTTGGCAAGAGAGGTGCACTGCGCCATCCTAGATAGAGGCTACCTTGTAACCTCTCTTTCCATTTTATACTTCGTCATATCCCTCCTTTATGCATTGTGCCAGGGAGCGGTCTGAGGCCTTCATTGGGTAGAACTGTCGAGGTTCGGGTCCCTACATGCTCAATCTTGTGATCAGGTGGATCAACATTAGATCCACAGTAATCCACTTGTCGAGCCACAGGTATCCACCATGATAGCATGACAAGAGGAGTTTAACGCAAGCGTTAACCTCCCGATGTCATCCAAAATGAGGGATCTTCATTACATTGAGTATAGTGGACTATGCCAACTCCTTTATCCATGACTGGGAAACGATGCGAGGATTCTTCCCAGTGGTCTTTGTTAAGTATCTATGAGGGGCGAGCATGGCGTAGTTGTTTATTTCTACAAGTTCAAATTCATTGTTCTTCAGGGATGCGATCTGTCCCAACTGGCTTCCAACCATGCATATCCCCTTCAGGATGTACGCAGTGATCAATGTGTAATCGTAGTTTCATGGGATGTTGTTGTGGTTAACTGCACCAGCCAAAGGCGGGACATAATCTTGTAAGATCGACGGGATCTGCTTCGCATTAGCTAGATCGTCACGATGCTTACTTCATTTCTTAGTTGCGGGGTTAGTACAGCCTAAACATCATGCAGTCGAAGAGGAATCCTATAGTCCCCTAGTCGACGATGCCTGAACACCTTTAGACATAGCTTTGTCATCCATAAACTTCTTAAGGACCTCTTCAATGGACTTCTCTAACTCAGTCTGTTCACCTGACATCCTCACTTTGAAACGGATAAGTCAGGGTAGGAGAACGGACAAACGACGTAAAAAAGAGGATGGTGATGTCTAGGTTCTGAAATCACAACTCAACACACAATCAGTTCTTTGTTGGCAACATTAATCACAAATGGTGAAAAGTGGTCTCGGCACAATGTCCGAAGGGTTAAATAAGCAAGCGTTGTAATGACTTCTTCCAACGGGCAGGATTGCTTCCATTAATGTGAATCTGTCTGTTATGGAGTGGTCTCAATGTCTAACGATGGTCTGTACACCCATAAATGTGTTTCCTAGCCATTCTAGAGCATCTTTCTAACAGTTTGGGTGCCTCCAATGGTCATATAGCTTCGTCGAGGCAAAGCCCCATTCTGCGTAGCCCTGCTGTTTCGAAGAGGTTCAGAGCCTTCCACCCTTCTTCCTGTGAAGTCTTCCTATAGCTTTTCTAACTTGGATTTCTTCTTTCTGAGATTCCTTGCCTTATTTCCTGTGATCTGAGTCTCTCTAACTGTTTCTGGATTTCCATTCTTATTCTTAGTTTCTCCTATGGTAGTAACTTCGCAATGTTGATGTACTTCTAATGGGTTAGAAGTTAATATCCTTTCTCTTACCACTTCTTGGGTGGATTTACTTTCTTCTTGCATGGATAGGTCCCTTAATCCTTCTTGCGCTCTTTCGATTTCGACAACTAATTCTCTTTCCTTATGCTACTTCGACTTAACTTATCACTCTTCTATCAGTCGATCTATTTTCCTAGCTATGAAATACCTTAGTTCTTGCTTTTTCTTTTTTGTAGATTCTTCCTCTGATTTCCTTCTAATTTGATCCTTCTTAATCTAAGTCTTTCCTAACAAAAGAGGGAAAGGGGCATTGTTCTCAACAAACTTAATGACTTCAAATTCCTCTTCAGTCGATGTTCCATGAATAATACCAGGTACATTAGTAATTCTTCCACATAAGGTTATCATTTTTCCTTTGAATAAACCTATTCTTCCCAATGAAGATACTATAGTAGGCTTTCCAAAAATTTCCCAAGTGTTTTTTGTCATAATATTCACTTGTGTTTCCTCATCCAAGACACAATCTATGTCGAAGTCTCCTATTCTTGTACCTATGTGTTGTTTTTCTTTCATGATCTTTGGTAAAATGACATCTTTGTGATCATTCATTGCTTCTTTTAATTGTACTAATGTAGTTTGCACTTCCTCTAATCCTTTCTCTTTCTGATCTTCTAACATGCTTTTAGTCTCTTGACTCATGTTCATTTGTTCAACTTTAGAAATCATCCTTGGGAACCTCATGACCAACAATTTTACAACAAAGACAAATAGGACCTATACCAGGGCATTTCTTAGCAAGATGTCTCGGCCTTCTGCAGTTATAACATAGGGTTAATCCTCTCTTCCTCTTGTACTACGCACTAGGATAACAGTGTTGGACCTGCAATTTGCAAAAATTCTTTCTAGGTTCCTGCATCCACTTGTTAGTCCAAAAATTCTTTCTATGCATAGGAATAACATATCTTTCTTCATTTCTATTATCCTTACTTAGATCAACTCTTTCTTCCTGCTGCGCCCTATATTTCAGACTAGGACAGAATCTATTAAACATACCTAAATTCATGCTTTCGAAACAAAAACTTCTGCTTATCTTACTCTTATCAAAGTACAAAGCTTTACCTCTTTCAATATCGAGTTTCTTTCTTAGCACAAATCTTCACAAGTCAAGTAGAATGTTGCTCACTAGAGCGGAAGATATATGCACATAGCTTCTCTTCTCTTTACTTCAATTCCCAGCAATCACAGTTCCAGGTCCCGACAATGAAACCATAACCATTTGTTGGCACAGGGGAAGACCCAGGGTTCAACACTTCAACAATGCACCAACAAAACCCTAACTACCGTCCCTTTTGGCAACACCTACGAAGCAGGCGAAGTCTCACCCGAGGTAGAGGCAAGGGGGGTTACAGGACTCAGGTGTCTATAACCAAGATGGGACACAAATATGTGATTATAATACTTCACAAATTACTTAGAAGATAACATGCATTATCTTATCAACTTCATTCACATTGCAGAACAAACCCTAAGGATAGATCGACGCAGTAACAATGACAAAATACACATTGCACTTAGCATCATAAGTTAGATCTAGCACATTCAACACAAATAAAGCACTAACAATGCATATATCTATCTATCATATATATAATAATCAATGTACTAAGTAGATTCACAACATAAAAATCATAGCACAAATCAAACCATCAACACAGGATATATGTGGTTCACCCCAGCATGGGGCTACGTCCACCAACGACTTATTCTTCTTTATTAGTCTTCAATCTCTTACATTCGTCTTCTCTTGTGCACTAATCCACATATCCAAGATTTGCACCAGACAGGTAATCTGCGCACTAAGCACCAGATCTACCTTCCCAAAATTAGGTCAAGGCACAAAGCCAACTCCTCTATCAAGAACAGAGCCTTACATACACAGTCTGTTTCACTAAGCAACCCAAAACTACTTTCACTTAGCCTTGCAAGTTGTCGAATCCCCCTCTTCCACATTACATTCTTACTTATTTATACTTTTACATTTACAAAAGGCTTAATCATGGGTTAACCCATGGGACGACATCCCATAACCTATTACAAAACCCTAAGAACCCCATGTT
>JASDQU010739597.1:106870-134516 GCA_032191745.1 Picea mariana
TAGATCAGCAAAGTGTTTGACGAAATACCACAACTAGGAAAAAGTTTTAAAAAGACACCAAAACAGTGATGATCCTTGCATAATGGCTTGGGATCATTACACAAGTCCCAGCTTGACAAGTGACAGATTTGTACAATCTAGGTGGACCTTTTGTTCATAGACAAGTGGCATGGATAAGCAATGAGAGGCCACCACGTGGAGGCCTCCCATTGTCCTATATTGACATGGTTTACCAAAACTTATGGGGTCGATGGGGGTCGAACCTGCAACATCCATAATCCTTAACAAAGCCTCCCCTACCATCACATGAGTGTTAACCTATATATTGAATAAATTATATTTGAATTTGATTAAAGTTTCGTTTATGGGTGGAAAGGGGTTAAGGGATAAGCCCCCATCCCCTGGTTTATATGTTATTCCATGCAAACAATGCCATAGTCAGTGCATGGGCTAACCAACTTTATTCTACCGTAGCTATGTAATATATGGTTGTAACACTATATATAACAAAACCAACAAATATGCCAAAAAAGGAGAGGATCATGGGGAATGGAACCCTTGACCTCCTCCAATTTATCCAACTGTATAACTATTATGCCAACTAACCCACTTATTATGGGATTCCACTAAATTTAGTAATAAGTTGCCTAAATTCTACGTGCAGGTTTGGAGGGTTGTGACCCATATATGGGCACAGATCCCCATACTTGGACACACATTCTGATGTCTACACATAGATCAAGGAGAGGCATGGATTTTGAGGTGCACAAATACTGAGGACGTATGAATTTCTTGATTTGCATGCAAAGGAAGAGGCCAAGTATGGTTGTCTCGTAAAGAGTGCCATGAGATATATTAATAGCACCTAGGCAACTTTATACTCATTTTTCATGATTTTTCGAAAGGATCATGAATTTGAGGTATATTTTATGATCAGAGGTCATTTGTAAAAGTCTTAGTCCAAATTTACATTAATTAGCTTTTAGTGCATTGTTTTGCATGTCAAAGAGGGTGAAATTGAGCCAGTTTGGAATTTCGTCAACTTTATAGTCAAATTTCTCAAAATTTTGCAAGGATTTGAATGGTGAACTTATTTTCTTGTTTTGACTAATGGAATTAAAGAGACTCCATTAAATTGGCTTTTGTGAGCCCATATTGTAATGTAATTTTCTACTTTTGAGATGATGGATAACAATCATACTATCAAAAGGGACTTTAAAGATGAAGTAATATGTAATTCATATATATAATTTGATTTCTTTTATTTTATACTATGTCATATCATCATTCTACAAATTAATCATCATTTTATGAGTTTTTGGATAAAGAGCACATCATCATTTTTCTACAAAACACCTCAATACGATCAAGAAATTAATTTTGAATCAAGTTAGATTTTGCATATGTATATATGTAAAGAAATAAGTGATGTCTAAGGATTTTCAGATCAAGTGGTATCAGAGCTAGTTTTGACATGTATTTGCAAGTTGTTGATGTGATGACATCCAAGAGTTCAGTTGGTGAATATTTTGAAGGCTCTTCACAAGAGGATAAAATGGGTAAATCTCTCAAGAAGTTGAGGCTACAGAAGAACATTAATCGACAAATCCAAAATGAGAATTCTGAGTTAAGAATGCAGTTGCAAGCTCTTGAGGAAGAGAAGCAGAGGATACAAGATCGACTGATATGTCATGAGGAATTCCATAAGGGTATTTTTCATGAGTTAAAAAGAAATTTTCAGATCATAAATCAAGTAACAACACCATCGATATCAATCCATGAATATTGGCAAGCTAAGAGTGTAAAGTCTCCAATGCAAAAGGGACTACCTCTTTCAAAAGGCATGATCGAGAAAGATGATTATTTTTTCTCATCAAGATGGAGAATGCTCGAGGATGGCTGAACCAAGGAGAACTTCAGATGAAGAAGTCCTTCATAAACAATTATTCTCACCCTCCAATCTAGAGAAAGGTAACAAGTGTAAGACATCTCCAGAGAAAGATGTGCATGCTATAGGAGAAAGAATGAAGACTTTTCCCCTGGTGAATGGTCTTTGTATCCATATGCTTCATGTGGAAATAGAAACCATGATGTGAAGAAGTGTCGAAGAAGATAGTCTATGCAATATAAGCCCTCTAAGAAGAAGTCTAAAGTTAAAGATGATTTCTCAAAGCAAAGGAAAAGGGGGAATGATAAGAAGGGATTGTGGTTCCAAGATGGGAACAAGACACTCTTCTCTTATTATGGTAAGGGTGGAAATCAGATCAATAAGTGATGGAAACTTTACCTACACTTATGTCCAAAGAAAAACAAAAATATGTAAAAAAACTTGCAATAATACAAGCAATAACTCCATATGAAGTCAATGGTCTTGATAAAAGGTTTGGGAAAGAATACTTCCTAATGGTTTGTCTTGGAAAAGTGATATATGAAGACATTGAGGAATGGTTCGTAGAAAATGGCTCATCTCTCCACATGACAAGGATGAGATCAGTATTCTTGAATTTCTCAGAGTCCGACACAGATTTCTATGTAGGATCTAGAACCAACACCAGACAAGCAATAAGAGGGTATGGATATGTAAGATTCCAGCTCAAGTCTAGAGGATTTATGGGAATAGAACATATGTTGTATTTTTAAGATTTAAAGGTAAGTCTACTCTCATTTGTGACCTTTGAAGATGAAGGTTATGCAGTTGCATTCCAGAATGGCCAAGTACTTATGTATTCAAGGGAATATACTCCATACACAACAATAGTTCTTGGAGTTTGCAAGGAGAGGTTATATAGGTTATTGGTAAGACCTATAGTTTGGTCTAATGGTTTCTTCAATTCTTCATCAGATTCAATGTCAAATTCAACATCAACATTAGAGGAATTTTCAAAGATAGGAAGTTGTGAAACTCCTTTCAATACGAAAGGGAGGATGAGTCCATGAATAAACCATCCATAAAAAAAATTAATTTTAACTATGCATATTTGTAAATGTAATATGTGTGTTAGCACATGAAATTTTCACGAGTAAAAAAGTATGACCTTAGTCCATGTAAGATTCTTGGTGTCATGATAGTGTTCATCATCATGAAAGAAATAGGGGTCAGCATGGGTCACACCCCTGGTCTTAAAATAATCATCACCATATGTCTTGTCTCAAGTTTGTGTACAAAAGTTCCATTATGTCATTTTCAATCATTTGAAGGTCAAGTCGGATGTTAGATTTACTTGTTGCCAACTCACCGAAAAGTTCACAGCATACCAAGAAGTACCTTATGTACTAATGTCTCATCATTTCAATTTGAAAACGTGTGAGGGGAGATCTCATCATATTCAATGCATTCAATTCATTATGATTTTCAGGATTATGTTAAGGAACAACTCTAATAGTTTGAATGAAGCGCGCTACTAGAGTTTGAAAATGAGTGTTGTGAACGGGATGTCGTAGATTGGAAAAAAAGAATGGATGCTTCCTTAAGTCCAAATCCAGTTCAAAAATAACCAGCCTAAGTTTAGACACACCATATTGTTATCTCATAGGGTCATCCTACAATTTCCTCTTGCAAACAATAACTTTATCCATTTCCAATTCTACGTTGCAAATTGTCCATTTCAAATATGTGTTGCAAACTGTGCACTGCAAAATGGCACTGAAATCTCTTTGTTTTCTTGATAGATCAAACCATTTTCAATTGAGATTCATCTAGGTCCGAGTTTTTAACCTATCAACTCATATTTTTCTCCTCAGACATGGAAAATCTTGCAATATTTTCACAAAAACCTAGTTCAATTCACGCTGCAAACTGGTGCTGCAAACTTAACCATTAGCGTTGCAAACCCTCTATTTTACACAGAGTTGATTCAATTATTCCTGTCTGCGGGCTCATCCAAGATGGATTTATGTTCTTCTTTTATCACCACCTACTTGCATCATGTTCATCCTTCAATGGTTGTTGCACATACAATTACAACTTAAGTGATGATTTTGGGTCTTGAGCTAAATTTAGCATCTTCATATGATTTCTCCAAGATTAATTCATGTTTCAATAGGTTTGTAGAAGGATATGGAAGGTTTTACCAGATTATTATGCAATTTTTTAAAGTTTGGAATCATTTTGAAGGTAAAGAAGCACCTACATGAAATCTCGCAGTGCGTGCTATCAAAGGCATTGTGAACTAGTAATTTGGGACAATTTGTAGAAAATAGCACAAAACAAAGCCATTTTTTAATAATAACTTATAAATATCGATTTGGGTTCTTCTAAAATGTCTTTTGAAAATGAATCATAATATCATGGAAATGCTGACAAAAAATCAACCTGACCCAGTTCATCGTTTGGGAGAAACGTTGAAATCATCACCTACATCAAAGTTCGCAGTGCATGTTGTCAAAGGTGGTGCGAACTCTAACAATCTGAAAATTCGAGCTATGGGAGGGTTTCTAGCTGTCAGGGAAGGTTTGAATGGTTTCCTAGGAGGTATTTGGACATGAGGGACATGTTTTATATCACCATATCAAGCATCATGACCTGTTTCAAAAGGAATTTATCACAATAGACAAGATCCCAAAAAATAGGAATTTGTTATGTTTTTGTTGGAATCTTTTGTAACAGACTCCTAAATGAAGGAGGACTCTATGTAGCTCCTTGGTTTCAAACTCCTTAGATTAGAGAGAAATCATTCACTATATATGAAGGGGATTTTGATAAGGAAAGGGTTGGATTCATGATCCAAGAGAGGAGAGAGATGGAGAGCAATTTAGTTTCTCATTTGTAAACCTGAGGGTCTGTTTGTAATCAACATTTTTGTCATTAAATATTCATGAGAGTTGTTTATCAGATTGTACTCTTTGTTTTTCATTTCTCTTTTCAACCTCTTTCTTGAATATATTGCAAGTTTTTAGGATCATATTTGTCATTGATTGATGGATTCATGAACATCACAGGATCTGTTGTAGCTTGCCCATTAAATAATTATTTATTGTTTAAGAAATCTTTAATCTATTTGCAGAAAGGATCTTTGTACAATGGATGTTTTTCCTTTTGTCATATTCTCTATGTTTCTACTCATCATTGTATAAAAATTTTATATGGTATACAATTTAAATGTCTTTGATCTATATGATGTTATGACTCCATGCCCAATGGAATGCCTCTACAGACATTTTGTTGCCCTCTCCCTTTATTACTCAGTATTGTTGATCCACTCAAGTATAAACTTATTTTAACCATTAATATTCTAATGGGTACTAGGCTTACACCTACAACAGTCTAGGTGTGACTTCTAGTGCTAACAATTCATATGTAGATATCTCCCAAAATTATAAGGCTTGTAAGCCACTCATTGTAAATTATAAGAGTGAGAGGACCTCTGTAAAATTTCTATATTTCCACCTTATATGTTGTAAAGAGAGGATTTTTTTAAGAGATTTTATATATTTCCACCTTATATGTTTTAAAGAGTGAGAGGAATATCGTTAAATATATTTCTAGATAGCCACCTTACATATTGTTAGAAGTGAGAGGAATCTCGTTAAAGAGACTTATATACAACTGCTTCATTCTAAGTGAGAGGAATATTGAAAAAGGATTTCTATATAGCCACTTTTTTTCAGAGTGAGAGGAATCTCGTTATAAATATTTCTAATCCTTTAGACAACAGTGTAGGCAATTGTATTGTCTTATAAATATCTAAAGGGATACATATGGATCAAATTGTCTAAGTCAACATTCTTTATTCTGAAGAACCAAAATTGAAGGAACAGAAGGATGTAGGAAGTTGGAACATGAAGGTTGGAAGTGGAAAGAGCATCAAGGTAATGAAAAACTTTCTATAGATGGTAAAGGAGAAATAAGAGGCATAAAGACACATGTTATAAGCATCTTTAAAACATTTTGTCATATTCATGTGGATGTATACCTTTAATAGAAGCAAGACAAGTATAGATGATAGTAGTACAAATCATGTTGTTTTCAAGGAAGGAGAGTAATGGAAAAGGAATTCATTCAGATACTCCTATAGATACATCAACAGTACAAGAACAACAAGTCCAAAAGGGCAAGGCATAGTTCAACATTCGACTTGGTTTCATATTAGTCGATATGGACTATCTTCAGCAGAAGGAGATGTGAATGGATGTTGAAGATAGAATACAAGTATTGCATCGATTTAGTGAACATGACTTTTTAGACGGGGAATCTATGAGCCATAAATAGATTTATTAGCAATAGTGCCAGAGGCCAAAGTCAGAGCCATATTCCAGAAAAGTAGACAAAAGTACATTGATCTAATATCTAGGATCAGAGATCCAAGATGAATACTGAATTCTAGAAAATATTCAGCAAGATAGAAAAGTGAAGAAGCTTCATCACAAATTTATTGGATATGAACATTTCAGTAAGATGGAAGAGTGAGTTAAATTTATCGTCACTAATTTATTGAATATCTATAATTTTGGAGGTCCAAAATTTCTTTAGTGGGACGGTGTGATCTAGGAGGATATAAGGAATGTTCATGGATGTCTAGGAGGATACAAAATGCTCATATAGGTCCCAGGAGATCCATAAAATCTCAATATTCAACCATCTCAAATGACTAAGAAAATTGCATCATTGCATAGAGCTCGTCATTAGCTTTCCAATGGTGCAAATGGAAAGTCAAATGAAATTCATATGAAAAAGTTATGAGCGGTAAAATTTCAAGTCAAACATCACAAAAATAAAAGGGAAAAGTCAAAAGGGTGACACATGTCACCACTGCAAGGGTGACATGTGGCACATTCTCATATAGGTGACATGGAACATAGGTTGGCAGATGATATGGAAAGTTACATGGACAAGTCACAGGTTGACAAGTGACAAATATGTACAATCTAGGTGGACCTATTGTTTGTTGACAAGTTGCATGGATAACCCAATGAGAGGATGCCACGTGGTGATCTCCCATTGGCCTATATTGGCATGGTTTACCAAAACTTATGGGGTCGAACCTGCAACCTCCATAAGCCTTAACAAAGCCTCCCCTACCATCACATGAGTCTTAACCTATATATGGCATAAATTATATTTGAATTTGATCAAAGTTCCACTTGGGGGGAAAGGGATAGATGGATAATCCCCCAGCCCTTGGTTTATATGCTATTCCATGTGACCAATGCCATAGCCCGCATGGGGGCTAACAAACTTTATTCCATCGTAACTATGTAATATATGGTTGTAACTATGTAATATATGGTTGTAACCATATATATAACAAAACCAATGAATATGCCAACAAAGGAAAGGATCGTGGGGAATGGAACCCTCGACCTCCTCCAATTTAGCCAACGGTCTAACAATTTTTCCAACTAACCCGCTTGATACGGGATCCCACTAAATTTAGTAATAAGTTGCCTAAATTTTGTGTGTAGGTTTGGAGGCCCGCGACCTATATATGGGCACAGATCCCAAGACATATACATGCATTCTGATGTCCACACACAAATCGAGGAGAGGAATGGATTCCAAGGTGCATGAATCATGAGGACGTACATATGTCTCAATTTGCATGCAAAGGAAGACGCCAACTATGGTTGTCTCATAAATAATGCCATAAGGTATATTAATAGCACCTAGGAAACTTTATACTCAGTTTTCATGATTTTTCGCAAGGATCGTGAATTTGAGGTCTATTTTATGATCATAGGTCATTTGTAAAAGTATTAATCTAAATTACCATTAATGAGGTTTTAGTGCGTTGTTTTTTGTGCCAAAGAGGATGAAATTGAGCCAATTCAGAATTTGGTCAACTTTATAGTCAAATTTATCAAAAGTTTGCAAGGATTTCAATGGTGAACTTATTTTCTTGTTTTTAGTAATGGAATTAAAGAGAGTCCACTAAATTGGATTTTGTGAGCCCATATTGTAATGTAATTTGGTATTTTTTGTAACAACCCAATTTGATTTTATTGATCTTATTTTGTTAAATTAAATTAAATTAATTATTAAATTAAATACAATGAATCTTTTACTATTTTATTATATTATGGTAGGTGGGGGAATTAATGAGGGGATAAGGCTATTGGGGAATTAATGAGGGGATAAGGCTATTGGGGAATTAATGAGGGGATAAGGATGTTGGGGAACTAATGAGGGGATAAGGCAATTGAGGAATGGAATAAGAAAGGGGGGAGAGGACTTGGAAGGGGGCTTGCTTTGGGGAGAGAATTCTGGAAGAAGAAGGCAAGGAGGAAATTCTAAAAGAGAGAGGGGAAGAAGGAGGAAATTAGAAGAATAGATTGTTTTGGGGAAATTTTACAGAGGCATTTTTTTTGGGGGGAAATTTGGGCTCGGGGGTTGATAAACCGCAAGGATTCCTGGAGCCAGGGAGCCAGAGAGGTTGTTCCTAGTTGGCTAGGAGGTAAATATTCAGTTTTGGGTAGTTTGGGCAAGAACAAAGCAAAGGAGCAAGGGGATAAATCAACCAACCTACAAATTGAGGTATGTATTTTAATGTTGTTATTTTTATTACATTGTTGTTATCATGCTTCATGTCTACCAGTTTATTCCTTGTATAAATAAAATCATGAACTAAATTGCAGTCATTACAGTAGGAGATATTTATTTATTTATATAAATTTTGAGGCCCTGAATTGGAAGGCCTTACAAATGGTATCGGAGCCCAGTTTCAAAACTGAAACCTAGGATTGACCACCCACATAACTGTACAATCTATTCTCAAACCCCTAACCTATAGCCTAGAAACATTTATTTTTACAGCCAACACCCCCACACCTACACCCAATGCGCTAACCAGCACCTTCGCTAGCCCAGAAACCAAGCGTCAATCCATGAGGAAGAGAGTCCACGAGGGGAGTTTCTCTTTGCGCGGCTCAAATCCAAGTGTGAGGCGTCGGGTAAGAGAGCCCACAAGACAAGCACCCAACAATCATATAGGTCACATATCATAAGTCGAGGATCGAGACGAAGGGTGGCTCAGTCCGTGCCACCATCGGTCCAACATTCGATTCCTGCAACCTCTTACTCTTTCCCTCCATGAACGATCCATGATGCCTTCACTGCAGTGGAAATAAAGCCCCAAATAGTTTTCTCGGACATCAATTGGCCTTCAAACCCCGTTCAAACCCTCAATGCCATGAGAAGCTCTGGGTGGCACCTATTTTGTCACTCAACGGATGGAAAGGAGACGTGCAGAGGTGAAGGAAGAGGTCAGCCATGGTTGTGCCCTCTGATCAGTATACCATGGTGCAAGGAGCTATGCTCATTCACCTCATGCAGAGTAGAAACCCTAGCTCGACAGATGAAAAAAAAATGAGAATGAACATTGAAAGGGTTTGTTGGGATCGCTAGGGTTAGAGATGGAGACCACAAGGAAGGGCCACGTGGGCCTCATGCGAGACCTGCTGCCTCTAGGTGTGGATTAGGTTTGTTTATATTTTTTTGTTTTTATTTA
Source organism: Picea mariana (assembly GCA_032191745.1). Taxonomy (NCBI): domain Eukaryota; kingdom Viridiplantae; phylum Streptophyta; class Pinopsida; order Pinales; family Pinaceae; genus Picea; species Picea mariana. Next base: position 116,314 of record JASDQU010739597.1, read on the forward strand.
TTTATTATTTATTATTTATATTTATTATTTTATTTTTGTTTATATATATATATGGTAAATAGAGTTAAGTTTTTAATTCTTTCTAAATGGTGAATTGGGGTAAATTTTGATTTTTGATTTTATTTTTTTTACATTGTTGGAATGGTGAATTGTAGTTGTAACTTGTCTTTTGGGGTGGTAGGATTTCTAGTAATTTTGAATCTATTTATTACATCAAACAATGTTTAGCTTAAAAAAATTTAAGTATTTTGAGTTGGATTTTTACAAAGCCGTGTTAGAAAACGTGTATTTTGTTGGTTAGTTATTCTATATTTATGAATATGAGATTTGATGTACTAAGCAATGAAATACAAAATGATTTCAAGCTGAGAAAGTTTTTGTTTTCAAAATCACTAAATGTAGTCTCCCTGTTTTATAGAGTTTGGGATTTACCCTCTTATAACTAAAGTATTGTTTCACATTATTATCTACATGCCCATGTTACATTATTTCATTGCTTTTGGTCTTGATAAGCAAAAGTTTCATTTTCTTGTAGTTGTTGAGGGTTAGACCAAGTGGACGAGAATCACATGGGACTCAAGGTGTTGATGTGAGTTATACTGATTGGCGAGTGCCCCACAACGCTAACATACCTAACAAGGCGAGAGGGTTAGCAACTTACTTGGACAAGTTACCAAGATTAGATGCTTTAACCCTAACCTAAGCCACTTACCTTATTGGATTAATGTTTGTTTACAGACAAGTATAAATAAATTTATGCCTAAAACCTTATGTTTGCGTGTATAATTTGAGTGAAATGTTGAATGCCTTAAAACCTTTTCTAATAAGCAATTGGTTGAATGCAGATTCAACTATACAAGATGGTTAGAACTCGGGGAAATTGAGGTCGAGTGGCATCTTTGCAAGGCCCACCGATGTCGGCGCTGCCACTACCATCGCCTGAATTAGCTCTCTATTAATGAGACATTAAGGGGAATCCAATCAGAAAATTTTGAAGTGGAACCCCCACCATCTAGAGTGGGTAACCCTGAAGTGTCGAGGGACTTAGAGGGAAGGCCTCCACTAGGGGAAATCACTAGCAAACTACAGAAGATCAAACTCTAAGATTTTTGGGGGGGGTCATGCAAGTGAACGTGCATATGCATGGTTGGAAGGAATGAAACGATGTTTCACCTTAAGAGACTATGCTTCCACATCAAAGGCAAAGATAGTGATATTTTAGTTGAGGGATAGTGCCTTGACCTGGTGGGGTAATCTAGAGAGGCAATTGCACTTTATCCCAGACATTATCTCATGGGAGATTTTTGAGGAAAGGTTCTAGAGGAAATATTTTCCTGCTTACTACGAGGAATAACAAGTAAGAGCATTCCATGCTCTAGTTCAGGGAAATAGGACCATGGAAGAGTATGAGATCAGGTTCATGGAGTTAGTGAAATATGTATTGTACATGGATACCGATCAACTATAAGAAGAAAATTTTGTGTATGGGTTAAACCATAAGATAAAGGCCATGGTACAGATGTGAAAACCATCATTAGTAGTTGAAGTAGTTGAAAATGCTTGTTATGCAGAAGAGCATATGAGCTTAAATGGAGGTATGAGATCAACCATTCCACAACATCCTAGATTCATGGGAAGGCCCCTAGGACCTTCTCCGGGGAGGAAGCTCTAGGCCACCTCCTTATGGAAATAGAGTCACACCTAGAGCAGTTACAATGGGTATTTCAATGGCAGTGAGTGAAATATCCCACTCATCGCCAATGACACAGGAAGATCCATGACCTTCTCCGAGAGTAGCAAGTAGGGGTAGGGGCTCCAGGTGAAGGAACTCATTTCAGAGGCCTTCACAGGGAAGCACCTAGGTTTCACCCTGGGTTACTTGTTGGGGGTGTCAAGGATGTCATTATCAGCATGATTGTCCATAGTCACAAGTAGGATTTTTGCATAGAGAAGGAAATTCCCCGATGGGAAGAGTAGTAGCCACCATATTTATGCAGTGGTTAATAATCACCAGGAATAAAATCAATCTATGGTGGTGGAGTCGTCAGGTATGCTAAATGATGTAAATGTTAAGATTTTATTTGATTCAGGTGATATAGATAGTTTCATTTCACCTTGTGCATTAGAAAAGTGTGGGTTGGAAGCCTACAATCATTATGACTTTAAACAAGTCGAGATGGATTTCGAGGAAAAATAGGTGATAGGACCTAGCATCAATAATTGTCTAATAGACCTGGGGGTGTGTACTACTATCTTGAAGTTGTACGTCATTTCTCTAGGAACGTATGACCTAATCATTGGAATGGGTTGGTTAGAAGCCCATCAAGATTTGTTAGATTGTTTCACGAAGAGGGTGATTTGTGTTGACAATGAAGGAAGTTCAGTAGAGATCCACGATGTACAGAGAAAGGTGTCTCTACGCTTTATATAGACCCTGAAAGTTAAACGTTACATGAGGCAAGGTTGTCAGTTATATGTAGTGGAAGCAGTCAATGAAGGGAAAGGACCCTCCATGGATCAGTCTCCAGTATTGTCAGAGTTTAAGGATGCTTTTCTGAAAGAGTTGTTTGGGTTACCACCTGAGAGGGATCTTGATTTTACCATTGAGATAAAACCCAGTGCGGAGCCAATTTCCAAGACACCGTATAGGATGACGGTGTCATAACATTGTGCATTGCAGATGTAATTGAAGGAACTAATTGACTTAGGGATAATAAGGCTTAGTGTCTCACCTTGGGGTGCACCAATAATTTTTGTCAAGAAGAAGGATGGTTCCTTATGACTGTGTATAGATTATCGAGACGTGAACCATGCTATGGTGAAAAATAGGTACCCAATTCTACGGATAGATGATCTCTTTGATCAGATGAAAGGAGAAACATTTCTCTCAAAAATTGATATGTGACCACGGTATCACCAGTTAAGGATTAAGGAAGGTGATGTTCCTAAAACTGCCTCTCGAACTCGATTTGGGCATTATGAGTTCATGATAGTACCTTTTGGTTCGACTAATGCGCCAATAGTATTCATGAGCCTCATGAATGGTGTATTCCAAAAGTAATTAGAATGCTTTGTACAGGTCTTTCTAGATGATATCCTCATCTATTCCAAGAATGAAAGAGAACACAAGGAACAATTTTGAGTGGTTTTTTCATGCCTTAGAGAGAACAAATTGTATGGAAAGTTGTCGAAGTGTTATTTCTTCTAGAAAGAGATTCACTATTTAAGTCATATCATTTCCAGTGAAGGAATCTTTGTGGACCCAGAAAAGGTGAAGGCCATTATGGACTAGCCAATGCCAAAAAATGCTCATGAGGTGAGGAGCTTCATGGAGCTAGCTGGTTATTATCGAAGGTTTGTGGAAGGGTTTTCTAAGATATTGAAACCCATCACCACCTTGCAATGCAAGGGGGTCAGGTATGAATGGATAGAGGAATGTGATATTGCATTCATTGAGCTTAAGATGTTACTAACCAGTGCGCCAATTCTACAAGTGTCAGATATGGAAAATGACTTCACAGCCTACACAGATTCCTCGAAGAAAGGATTGGGGGGCGTGCTAATGCAAGATGGGGGAGTGATAGAATATGCATCAATAAAGTTACATATGAAGATTTGGAGGCATTATCTAGTGGGGTGAAGCTTTGAGCTCAAAACAGACAATGACATCTTCAAGCATTTCTTCACTCAAAGGGATCTCAATGCCAAACAGAGGCGATGGAGTGAGTTTATGAGTGAGTATGATTTTGGAATTTTGTACATCAAGGGAAAGGAGAATGTGTTCGGAGATGCCTTGAGCAGGAGACCATGTGTCTTCTCCTTGGTACCCTTAAAAGTGAATATGAGGGAGCGTGTGTTGGGGAAAATTCTTGGAGATAGTTGGTATTTAAAGGTTACTTCAACCCTCCAGAGTGGGAGGAAAGTAGATCCAAAGTATGAAGGATATAGTTTGGAAGAAGATGGATTATTAAGATATCATGAAAGGATGTACATCCCTGAGGGTGGGGATACTCGAAGCCTCATACTCAAGGAAGCCCATAGAGAAATTTATTGTGCACATTCGGGTGTGAAGAAAATGTATGTAGACATGAAGAATATTTTCTTTTGGGTAGGCATGAAGCATGATGTAGTCCATTTCGTTGCCAAGTGCCTAGAGTGTCAACAAGTGAAGGCTGACAACCACCACCTGGCCAGTCTCCTACAACCGCATGATGTTCCTATGTCCAAGTGGGAAGTCATTTCTATGGATTTTGTTGTGGGATTTCCACTCACATCGCACAAGCACAATGCCATTCTTGTGATAGTTAATAAGTTGACCAAGGGTGCTCATTTTATTTCGGTTAGAGACACTTATGATATCAATGATGTGGAACACATGTTTATAAGTGAGGTCATTCATCTGCATGGGTTACCTAAGAATATCATTTCAGATAGGGAATATCGATTCAAATCTAGGTTTTGGACAAGTTTGCAGTCAACGTTGGGAGCTCAATTGAACTTAAGCACAACATACCATCCCAAAACACATGGGAAAACTCATAGAGTAAATTAGGTTATGAAAGACATGCTTAGGATGTATTTTATGGATAATCAAACCCATTGGGAGAAGTACCTACCTTTGGTTGAGTTCTCCTACAATAACATGTTTCATAGCTCCATTGGAATGCCACCCTATGAAGCTTTGTATGGAAGGCCATGCAGGACACCATTGAGTTGGGAAAGGTTAGAAGACTGAGTGACGGTTGGGCCAGAATTGATTCAAAAGATGGAGGAACAAGTGATTCAGATTAGGCAGTGACTAAAAGAAGCACATGATAGACATAAAAGTTATGTTGATGCACATAGGACTAACCGAATTTATAAAGAGAGAGATCAAGTTTTCATTCATATCAGGCCTAATAAGAGTACCATTCGGTTCGGGAAGGGGACAAAGTTGTCGCCTCAATTTATAGGACTGTTCAAAATCCAAGAGAAAATTGGACCCATTGCCTATCGTCTCGCACTTCCACCCCACTTGCATAAAACTCGTAATGTTTTTCATGTATATGTTCTATGTCATTATGTTGTTGACGGATCTCATAAACTTAATTGGAAGGAATTTCATGTATTGGACGCGGGAACCCTCATGGTCAAATTGTTATACATATTGTACCGTAGGGTCCGACAGCTCAGGAACCGTCTGGTAGACTAAGTTATGGTCCAATGGGACAAGTATAGCCTAGGATATGATACTTGGGAGGATGCAGAGACCTTACGACGAGATCATCCCTCACTTTTTTGACCACCTCAGGAATATGTTTCCCGAAGGTTGGGTGTATGTAATGCCACATTTTGACTTGGATAGCTAGAATTGAGGCCTAATCACCTTTTATTTTCTATTAATTGTGAAACTATTAATGATACACTTGAATTTTAATACATATGAACCTATGTGAATGTCAATTCTATGAATGTTTAACGTTATTTGAATTATGATGGATATTATGCAATGCATTTCTAACTTGAAAATTTTGACATTTAAAGTTGTTGATACGTGGATACCGAATTGAGGATATGATTAAATGAATTTACATGATAATAATGCATGGATATGTATGAGTTTGTGTTATAGACTAATCTGTAGGTCAATGAGCTATGAAATAGCCAAAGGATAATCATAATAAAAGGTTGATGTCATGAAAATCAACCGAGAAACATTATGGCATGAATCCTTGTATGTGAAATTAAGTTGGTTCGAATGCATTGCTATGATCTATGGACAAGTGCAGTTTTTTTAGGTGGTGATATTGCCTGAAATTGAATATACGATGACAAAATTTCCAACAACACAGTGCTACTGTATGGTCCATGGTAGGGTGTTGACCATAGTTCCATTAGAAGGGGTGGAGGAATTTCCCACCGTGTATCCTCTGAAACCTGGAGTCATGGGAGGAAGGTGTTAGCTCACGCTCCCCCAGACATGTGATGATGATTGCTAATTTCATGTCAGAGAATCTTGGTCAAGAGAGTTGACACTTTCGCTTAAGGGTTCTATCTAGAGTTAGGTCAATATTGTTGACGCTCCAAGATAGTCCAGCAGAGAAAGGATAGGGATGGAAGATGGAAGTAGGTTAGGGAGGAAGGATGACTAGAATTTGTTGAGAGTGTATGGGGCTTTTGCCTTATAGTAGAATTTCTTGATTTCCTCTTTTTGAAAAATATGTATATATGCATATTTGTAATTTCTTAACTGAACTACAATTATCTAAGTGAATGTTGCTTGTGCTAAATTATTATAATTGAGGGATTTTGCGAACATTTTAAATGGTTTACTATATTTTATGAAATGAATGGTATTGTTGATTGTATTGGATACATACAAGAATTAATTTAGATGTGTTAATTATTGTCATTAGTACATGTGTGAGTCTTGTGTGTGCTAGCTACGCATACATGCCTTGCACATGTACACTAGTATGTATAAGTGTTTCAAATTGATGATGTTGTTTATTTGATGTGGAAGTATGAATAATGTGTCATTACCCTTGTATTGTAAATTACTCTAACTTCGGGATGAAGTTTCTTGAAGGGTGGGTGTATGTAACAACCCAGTTTGATTTTATTGATCTTAGTTTGTTAAATTAAATTAAATTAATTATTAAATTAAATACAATGAATCTTTTACTATTTTATTATATTATGGTAGGTGGGGGAATTAATGAGGGGATAAGGTTGTTGGGGAATTAATGAGGGGATAAGGTTGTGGTGGAATTAATGAGGGGATAAGGCAGTTGGGGAATGGGATAGGAAGGGGGGAGAGGAATTGTAAGGGGGATTTCTTTGGGGAAATATTTCTTGAAGAATAAGGCAAGGAGGAAATTTTGAAAGGGAGAGGGGAAGAAGGAGGAATTTGGAAGAACAAATTGTTTTGGGGAAGTTTTACAGGGGCATTGTTGTTACTGGGAACTTTGGGCTTGGGAGCCAAGAAACCTCAAGGATTCCTAGAGCTAAGGGTCCAGAGAGGTTTTTCCTAGTTGGTTGTGAGGTAAATATTCAGTTTTGGGCAGTTTGGGCAAGAGCAAGAGCTAATTATTAAATTAAATACAATGAATCTTTTACTATTTTATTATATTATGGTAGGTGGGGGAATTAATGAGGGGATAAGGTTGTTGGGGAATTAATGAGGGGATAAGGTTGTGGTGGAATTAATGAGGGGATAAGGCAGTTGGGGAATGGGATAGGAAGGGGGGAGAGGAATTGTAAGGGGGATTTCTTTGGGGAAATATTTCTTGAAGAATAAGGCAAGGAGGAAATTTTGAAAGGGAGAGGGGAAGAAGGAGGAATTTGGAAGAACAAATTGTTTTGGGGAAGTTTTACAGGGGCATTGTTGTTACTGGGAACTTTGGGCTTGGGAGCCAAGAAACCTCAAGGATTCCTAGAGCTAAGGGTCCAGAGAGGTTTTTCCTAGTTGGTTGTGAGGTAAATATTCAGTTTTGGGCAGTTTGGGCAAGAGCAAGAGCAAAGGAGAAAGGGGCTAAATCAACCAAACTGGAAGTCAAGGTATGTATTTTAATGGTGTTATTGTTATTATGTTTTTGTTATCACGCTGCCTATATACCAATTTATTCCTTGTATAAAGAAAATCATGAACTAAATTGCAATCATTATAGTAGGAGATATTTATTAATTTATATAAATTTTGAGGTCCTGAATTGGAAGGCCTTACATTTTTTAGAAATTGGAGAACAATCATACAATAAAAAGGGAATTTGAAGATGAAGTAATATGTCATCCATATATGTAATTTGAGTTCTTTTATTTTCCATTATGTCATCTCATCATTCTACAAATTAATCATCATTTTATGAGTTTTTTGATAAAGAGCACATCATCATTTATCTACAAATCACCTCAACATGATTAGGAAATTAATTCTAAATCAAGTTAGATGTTGCATATGTATATATGTAAAGAAATAAGTGGTGTCTAAGGATTTTCAGATCATGATGTGACCATGAAAATTAATAAGAAGTAATTTCTAGAGATAGTCTCTGATATGATGTAATTTCTATGTAAAATGTTATTGACAACATGGAAATAAATCAATTCTTACACTCACTTAGGAAATGATGAGATAGTTGAGAAATAATTTTTATATGTATAATATTCATAATTTTTTTCAAATCATTCTTACCCTTACTTACAAATGTTACAAATAGGATGGTTACAGGGGAAGTTTTAAGTTTTAATATGCAGGAAGAACCTTTTATTTGTATATCTTTTATTTTCTTATTATAACATATTTTTTTTCATTCCATGGTCTTTGGATTGTGTTTTATACTAAAATTTGTATGTTAAGTAAAATAACAACAACATGGTGATGAAACAAGCATACATATATAGATACAATGTTATCTAAATTCTTATAAATGTTGAGTGCAAGGGAAGCAATAATATGTAGGAATAACAACAACGTAGTGATGAAACAAATATATATATTTGCATGCAATGACATGTCAATTCTTATAAATGGTGAGTGCAAGGGAAGCAATAATAATATGCAAGAATGGGACAAAGAGATATTAACACTAAAAGAGTATGAGAGAAGTGCAAATTTAACTTTCTTTGTGGTTACATGTTGGCACATGCCTATTTTGGGAAGAAGGATCTATTTTGGGCACAGACCTAATTTTGGAAGAAAATGTCTATTTTTGGAACGTGTGCCTTAGGAGGCAGAAAAGAAGCATGCATAAAAAGAAGGAAAAGCAACATGCAGGAGGAAAAGAAACATGGTGTGCATGTAGACAGGCCTAATCATGTTAGGGTTAGTGTTTTTGACAAAGATTGTAACGGCTATAAGCTAGTAGGGTAGTATAAATAAAGACCTAGGAGGTCTAGGTCAGGGTTGTTGTTAGTGTGGTCGTTCGAAAGTTATTGATTATTGTGAGTTTTGTTATAGTTATTGTGGTAGGGTGGAATAAGCTAGTTTTTTAGGGTTAGGTCATAGGCTGAGGAGCCTGGTGTGATCTATTTAGCCTCCCAAAGAGTACTTTCCCTCATTTTGATTGTAATCTTAAAGATGTAATGTGTGCAGTGTAGATTTTGTAGCAGAAATAATAAAAGAGAAGAAGAGTCATATATTTGTGGGCGTAGCCTCAGGAGGGGGTGAACAAAAGTAAAATATTGTGTTCTATGTGTTGTTAATGAATTCTTTTACTATTATGTTAATCATTAGCTAAAGAATGAATGGTTAAAACTAGTTATAACAGCATGCATGCATAGGTTTAAATAAGGAATGAATCTTAGAAGTAGATGAATGATTAATGATGATAATGCATAAGGGAAAGAATCAAAACACAATCCCCACTCATTCCTAGACTGAAAACACCTGAGTATTGCAGTTCCCCATAAAATTAACTCGGGTGAGACTGTGTTGTGCACTCTGTGCGCAGTGTTGCCTTCTGGTTTACCAAGAGGACTGATAGTTTTCAGGGTTTTGTTGGAAACCTATTTGAGATTGAAACCTGGGTTAGCCCAAGCAACCAACAAATGGTTCCATTTCTGGATGGAACTGCACAGGATTGAGTGGACGAGATTTGTGGAACAAAAGCGTGGAGGATGAAAACATAGAAAGGGAATGTTCAGGCCATGGAATCCAATGAAGGCAGATATTGAAAGATGGTTGAGGACAAAGGAACTCGAGTTTGCGTAGAAGGACAATAGAAACCCTAAGTTGGCATCGTGCAAGTATCTCGACAAATACATGTTTAGCGACTTGCATGAGTTATTTTTCTGTGATTTCTCGCATATGTTGCAAAAGTGGTTATTAAGGTTGAAGGACAACCACCCTATGAATCGGATCAGATAGCTAGAGTGTCATCCTGTGGAGATCGTGTAGTTACAACATGTTAATAACAAATTTGTGCGCGCAGTAGATTTCTGGTTAGATAGTATTGTTGTAGGGTTTATCATCCAATTTTCAGTAGATACCACAAAATCCTACACCGTTGTAGCACAGTATTTTCTTAGGGTACCCAGAGGTAGGTACATCATATCACTGTATACTTCAATCAAGATTTTATTGTATGACAAAGGTGTGATGACCATGGAATCATATAGCTAAACTTCCCTGTGCATGGGGGAAGAGGGGAAGCACTGACATGAGGTTGAGAGATGGACAAGGAGATGGATAAGGGGAAGAAGAAGGAGGTCATGGACCCAATAATGATGGAAGAGGACCAGATAAAGAAGATAATAAAAAAATTTGGAAAGATGCACAGTGGAAGACCCTACTAGTATAAGATGAATAGCAAGAAGAGGGACATAGCCAATAGAGAGGGCTTGGTAAGCGATGAAGAACAGGTAGAGGATCTTTGAGATGTGGAGAAGATTGAGGAAATCCTACATGCAACATATGAAAGGAAAAAAATAGGTCTAGGGTCAGGAACAGAAGGAATAACTCCAGTCCATATCATCGTCAGTGTGGAACCTACAAACCCATGTGAAACTAATACACCTGAAAGAACACCAGCATTTAGACAACCAAATTTTAGTGGTAGAGGAGAAACAAGACAAGGATCCAATCAAGGAAAATCAACAAGGGGAGCAAGATCAGGAAGTAACAGTCGATTATCTACACCACACAAAGGCAGTAGTTCAACAAAATTCAAAATGGAAGGACAAGATCCCATGATCAGATTACCATAATTTCAAGGAGAGGCATCAGAGGACCCTAAAAAGAATTTATTCATTTGTGAGAAGATATGGGAAGCAAAGAAGATCACAGATGAGGATACAAAGCTCACACACTTAACTATGATACTAAGAGACTGCGTGTTGGACTAGTACATGAGCCTGGATGTAAAAATTCCTCAAGGAGTACCAAAGACTATCACACATGTGAAAAAACTATTGGTAAAAGAGTTTCAGAAGCCAAGCTTAGAAGACCAGTACATGAATGAAATGATTTAAATCAAGTAGAAACTAGGAGAGTCTGTTTTGGATATTGATCATAGGGTCAAGCATCTGAAAGGTAAGTTGAAGTATTCAATTATTGATATGCAACATATGAAATTATTTGTGAACTCATTGTTACCACACTTGAAGTATCCATTGAGACATTAGAAGTTCCAAAACCAAGAAGAGGATCTACAAGCAACCCTGCAACTAGAAGAAAACCAGTATCATCAGACATATACAACAATAAAGGAACTAAAGGAGGACCTGAAGAATATGACATTTCAACTGAACCAGAATAAGGGAAAAGAGAAAAGAGAAGTTGTTTGGTGTACACTATGAGAGACAAAAGGACATCATAAGAACAAATGTCCAACTTTTGCGCAATACTTAGAAGAAAGGGTTCCAAACCCCTTTCCCACAGGAGGACCATGGTGCGATATTTTTAAGAGACATGGGCATGATCCATATCATTGTCCAATGTTGCAGAATTATAAGACAATACCAAAAATTTCATATTGCAATTTTTGCAAATAAGTGGGTCATGATGATAAGGACTATAGAACGTTGGAATTGATGAGAGAAAGAACTTTAGACACTTACAAGGTGCAAGCAGAGATTATGACAAGGGAAGATGAACCTCAGTTCAACCAGGGATCACCACCATTCAATCTCGCACAACCATGGTACAACAATGTGCAACCACATTATAACCCCCCGCAATATTGTTAAGAAAAAACAGGATCACAAAGCAATAAAATAAAACAAATATGGAAATAAAACACAGAAGATACACAATACAATAGAGACATAGATATATGTGGTTCACCCAGTGTGGGTTACATCCACCAGAGAATTTTACAGGTCCTTCCATTTATTATCCAGCAAAATGAAGGGATACAACCTACAACTCAACCGTTGTAACTTTCTCTTCTTCCTCTCACAGTCTCCTCTCTCAGAATACAATAATCACACACATACAAAACCGAAATAAAATTCCCTCATAAAATATGGTTTCCTTCTTGTGCAAAAATCCCTAAAAAAATTCTATCTTCAGATCTGCAACCTTATAATGAACGATCCATATTGACTACAAAATTACAATATTTTACAAGGCAATTTTTCCCAATATTTCTCTTTGGGGGCACTGTCCCCTAATCCCCCACCAAGGGGGGGATACAAAAATTTTCACCCCCCTTGGAACCCCTGGCAACAGTTGTGGGGGGGGAATCCCCTCCACACCCCCCATTAGGGAATGGGGTCCAAGCATGGCTGAAATAAACCTCTGAATCAGGAAGATAATTAGGCTCCACAACCAACAAGTATAACTAGGTACCCTAATACAATGCACCATGAGGAGATAAAGGTGTATTTATAGGTGGAGGATGAGTTAGAGGAGGATTTGGACAAGGCAAAGGACCATTAGTATGCCAAAACTTCCAACAAATAGAAAATTATGCAAGGGATTGTCCACTTCCACCTGCGACATGTTTGTACTGTCGCACAACAAACCATGACACAGAATACTGCCCAACACTCTTTGGAAAGATTCAGAAGAAAAGGAACCAGAACAACCAGAATGTCCAGTGGATTTCTACAAAAGCCAAGGATGATGGGAAACAAATCAATATAGTTACTCAAGGAGGAGACAAGACAGGAACTGATGAAGCAAAACAAGATCCAGGTCAACACCAATGGGTAAAGAAGAATATTGAGCCACAAAAGAAGTTTGACACTCAGAAAGAAAAGGAAACATTTAAGGAGGCTAGACAGGAGCTTCTCAAGCAGAACATTGCGTCTACATCAATTGTGCAACAAACTCAAGACCAACCAATGTATGAGACTCCATATTCAATGGATCACACCAGTAAAGGACAATCGTCAGAGCAAGTAAGTACCATAAAGACTTTTCTACATTATTGTGTTAAGTTATTGAATGATCCATCATCTGTTAAAGTCTTACAAAATCTGCTAGAAATATGTAACACGGAGGTAGAAGGGAAGTTAGAGCAGGAAATAGTCAATCATATCCATACAAGAAGAAATGCAAGCAGAGAATTCAAGCTAAATGCCAACATTGGGGACTTTAACATGGTGGATATCATACTAGATTTAGGCTCTGAAGTAAACATATTTCCTAAGAAGACATGGCAGTGTATGGGGGAACCCACATTAGGCTATTCACCTATCCAATTGAAACTAGAAAATCAACACATAGTGTTACCCATTGGAAGGATTAAAGGTGTGACAGTAGATTTTCATGGAGTGCACACTGTGGCGGATTTTGAAGTGATAGAGATAGTAGATGGTACAACACCTTACCCAACATTAATTGGATTGGATTGGATTGGAAATTTGATAACCAAGCTGTGATCAACCTGAAGAAAAGGAAAATGAATTTTGAATAAGGTGAATATAGAGTTATTGCACAATTGGATCCTTCAGAAGGAGAAAGGTTTGTAGAGGCGACTTGTTTGGATTTGGAAGAAATAAATCAATTATACATAACCACTGTGTGAGAATAAGATTATGTCAACCCAATTACAGATGGGGTGCTCAGCTGGAGAAGCATTACATCATGTTCTTCGGACTTAGACATGGGTTTGGAGATTTGGCACCAGAGACTACATGAAGTCTCCATAAGGAGGTGTGCAATAATAGACTACACAGTAAGGTGGGTTGGTACAGAGATAAAATAACCTCCCAGTTTTCATGGGTTGAACGACTTAGAGGAATTCTTGAAAAAATATGAGGAGGAAGTGTTGGAAAATAAGAGGTTATTAACCCTAGATATTTCACTCAAGGAAACACCTGCGAGATGGTGGGGTGCACACACAGAAACAATTCAGGACTCATATCAATTTAAACGACTACTGCACATTAAATTTGGTGCATAGTAGGGGAGCAATACAATGCAGAAGTATGATGGGTGAGGAACACCAGTTGAACACCTAGAGAAATGTAGAACACAATGGAGGATGACACCACTAGAGGAATGGCCTCATAACTTCATTCATACATTGGAAGGGATCCCAGGGAACTGGTACATATACCAGGAGATGCGTAGAGGCACTACAGAATGAACATGATTACAATAGAACTTTGTAGTAACCATCTCATTTTAGCATGAGAACCCCAACATTGATTCAACTCTGAAGTTGATACAGGGAGTGATATTTTTTGATAAACCAGAGGTAGAAATTATAACCGAATATCAATAACAGAACATATATACAATCAAAGATTCAATCTTGAAATGTTATCATGTTGAAGAGGAAGCACCAGATGAAGATGATCCGTGCAACATCCAGATCACATAGATTGAAGGAGAGAGAGATGTGGAAGGTCCATCTATAGAGTCAGAGGAATTTGTTGCACCAATCAAAGTCAAGAAAGTCAACATTGAGACGAACGACAATCCTAAAATAGAAAGAATTGGAGACTACTGGGATGGGAATCCACTAGAAAGTATAGCAGAGTTACTGCACGAATACAGTGACCTGTTTCCAACAACCTTTATAGATATGAAAGGCATAGCGGGTGAGCTAGGTGACATGAAGATACCCCTAAAACCAGAGGCCAGACCTGTCACACAGAGACCTTACAAAATGAATCAAGTATATAAGAAGAAAGTGAAAGTAGAAATTGACTGAATGTTGGACGCTGGCATCATAGAACCAGTAGAGGAATCTGAATGGATTAGTCCCATGGTAGTCCAGGAAAATAAGGAAGGGGGATAAGGATTTGTGTAGATTTGAGGAAACTCAATGATGCTTTCTTACATGATCATTTCCCTACCCCTTTTACAGACAAGGTCTTGGAGAATGTGCGAGGTGAGGAAGCATATTCATTCACAGATGGATTCCCAGGTTACCATTAGATCAAAATAGCTCCAGAGGATAGGTATAATACTACCTTTTCTATAGAATGGGTATCCTACCAATATACATTCATGCCCTTTGGACTAAAGAATGCACCAACGATCTTTTCAAGGGTAGTCATAGCTACTTTTAAGGAGTTCATACATCAGTTTTTAGAAGTATATCTGGATGATTAGACTGTGTATAGTCTTTTAAAGATCATGTAGATTTTTTAATACTAATGTTGGAAAGATGCAGGCAATGTCAAATCTCACTAAACATCAAGAAATGAATTTTTGGCACACCTTTTGGGATATTGTTGGGACATATAATGTGAAAATAGGGTTTACTGGTTGACCCTGCTAAGATTGTTTTCATTGTGAACTTACCACCACCAAAGTCAGTGCGCTAGTTAAGAGCCACATTGGGACATACATGCTACTACAGGAAGTTTATAAAGGGGTATTTGCAGATTACTACACCGATGGAAAAAAATTTCAAGAAAGACACTCGATTTTAGTGGAATGAGGATTGTCAACAAGAATTGGATACTCTAAAGGAAAAGATGGTGACAACACCTATATTAGTGTTTCCATATTGGGAAAATACATTTCATGTGCATGTAGATGCATCAACAATAGCACTTGGAGAAATTCTGATGCAACCAAGAGTAGGCGATTTACACCATCCTATAGCCTTTGCAAGCAGGAAGTTGTCAGAATCTGAGTAGAATTACAACACCACAGAAAGAGAAATCCTAGCCATGGTATATGCACTTCAGAAATTTAGGCATTATTTATTGGGCAAGCATTTTAAAATGTTCACGGATCACTTTGCCCTCAAATATATAGTCAAAAAACCAATGTTGGGGGGTAGGATTTGTAGATGGCTATTATTATTCCAAGAATTCGATTTTGAAGTAATCGTCAAACCAGGGAAGCTGAATGTAGGACCTGATCACTTGTAAAGGGTAACCAATGGAAAAGAACCTACTAACTTGGAAGAAAACTTCCCTGATGCACAGTTATTTTCAATACAGGTAGCTGATGAATACTTCACTGATGTCATTGAATTATTAAGTATAGGAGTTGCACCACAGGAGTTTAGTACCATGTAGAAGAAAAATCTGGTAGTCAGAGTTGCATACTATCAACTCATTGCAGGACATTTATACAAGATGGGTGTAGACAACATTTTTAGAAGGTGTGTATTGGAACATGAACGACCCAGGATTTTAGCAAAATCTCATGAAGGTATAGATGGAGGACAATATGTAGGAAAATTTATTGTGCATAAGGTATTTCGTGCAGGTTTATGGTGGCCAACAGTTCATAAAGATGCCAAAGAATATTTCTAGAACTGTGATGTCTGTCAGAGGGTTGGAAAACCCAACAGGAGGGATGAGATGCCCCTAAGACCACAAGTAACTCTGCAAGTATTTGAAATATCGGCAATAGATTTTGTCGAACCTATTAACCCACCATCAAGAAGGTCAGGAGTTATATATATCATTACTACGACCAAATACTTAACCAAATGGGAACAAGAAGCACCAATCAAATATTGCAACATAGAGACAACAACGCACTTCTTATTTCAGCAGATGATCACCATATTTGAGTGTCCCAGGATTTTTATGAGTGACCAAGGCACCCATTTTATTAATAATTCCATCAAATCTATGGCTGAGGAGTTTGAATTCTATCACCAGAAGAGTACACCATATCATCCTCAGGAAAATGGGATAGTTGAAGCTTTCAACAAGATTTTGGAAAATTATTTGACTAAGATCTACAATGTTAACTGGGATGGTTGGGATTTGAAAATACTAGTCGTATTATGGGCATACAGGACCACATGGAAGAATTTGATAGGACAAAAACCATATAGATTGGTGTATGGACAAGAAGCAGTGGTGCCATTAGAATTTTTGCTACCCAGTCTACGCGTTGCAGTAATTACCAATATGATAGAAAAAGGCAAAGTACATGAGAGGTTAAGTCAAATGATGGAAATGGAAGATGACAATATTCTGACAGGATTTCACCAAGAGGTACAAAAAGCAAGGGACAAAGCCTAGCATGACAGACACATAAAAAAGAAGAGATTTAAGGAGGGAGGCCTAGTTCTTCTCTATGACAACAAATTTTTACAACACCCTCGTAAGTTCAAAATTAATTTTCTAGGGTAATATTGATCCAGGTGGATGTCGGTGGCCACCCACCTATTCCAACTAGCTCAAAACATTCTTCTGGCAATTTAATATTTTTAGCAGTTTTTCGGTTCCTAAACTTCAATGGCCATTTTCAGGGCCTAAATAAAGTTTTTTAGGGATAGATCACCTCAATTATAATCAAAGGATTTGATTGAGACCCCAAAATGAATCTCCTCAATGATACCTTTCCAACGATCTATCGTGTGCCCCAAACGAATATTGTATGCCAAAGTTACACCCCTGGGAAGTTGATACACCAAACTACCCAAAACGAGGTCCACAAAACTGTTGGCTTTTCATATTTCAGGGTTAGGGTTTTGGATTTTATTTATGTTAAAAATACCTTTAGAGACTCATTGTAATCATCTTGTTTTGAATGTGAGTATCCATCACATCTCTTCTTAGAGATAATATGACACCATTCTAGTGAGTCTTTCACTCTGTATTTTTACAGTAATACACAATTTTTGATCCAGAATATTTTTGGCACGAAATAATAGCAGAGATATAACATAGAAATATACAGATACATTGCAAGAGAGCCAATAATATAAAATATATATATCGTATATATAACAATAGACAAAGATATACAATAATACACAATTTCTATTAATGAGCGAAATGTACAAAACTGTACAAATACAGAGTGAAAGACTCGCTAGAATGGTGGAAGCTTATCTTTGAGAAGAGATGTGATGGCTACTCGCATTCGCAAGAATATGATTACAATAAGGCTATAAAGGAATTTTTAACAAAAGTAAAATCCAAAACCGTAACCCCGGAAGATGAAAACCCAACAGTTTTGTGGACCTCGTTTTGGATAGTTTGGTGCATCAACTTCTCGAGGGCGTAACCTTGGCATATGATCTCTGTTTGGGGTGCACGATAGCTCATTGGAAAGATATCATTGAGGAGATTAATTTTGGAGATTCAATTAAAGTCTTTGATTATATTTTATGTGCTCTATCCCGAAAAAACTTTATTTAGGCCCTCAAAATGACCCCAAAAGTTTAGGAATTGAAAAACTACTAAAAATAGTAAATTGTCAAAAGATTGTTTTGAGCCAGTTGGAATTGGTGGGTGGCCATCGATATCCACTTGGATCACATATGAAATAAATATTTTTATAGATGGAGGATCTGTGCAACTAAAGGACTTGGGAGGAACTGAACTGAAAGGAATGGTGAATG
>JASDQU010739597.1:144027-156603 GCA_032191745.1 Picea mariana
GTGATGGCTACTCGTATTCGAAAGAATATGATTACAATAAGGCTATAAAGGAATTTTTAACAAAAATAAAATCCAAAACCTTAACCTCGGAAGATGAAAACCCAACAGTTTTGTGGACCTCATTTTGGGTAGTTTGGTGCATCAACTTCTCGAGGGCGTAACTTTGGCATATGATCTTTGTTTGGGGTGCATGATAGCTCATTGGAAAGATATCATTGAGGAGATTAATTTTGGGGGTTCAATTAGAGTCTTTGATTATATTGTATGTGCTCTATCCCGGAAAAACTTTATTTAGGCCCTCAAAATGACCCCAAAAGTTTAGGAATTGAAAAACTACTAAAAATAGTAAATTGTCAAAAGATTGTTTTGAGCCAGTTGGAATAGGTGGGTGGCCACTAATATCCACTTGGATCACATATGAAATACATATTGTTACAGATGGAGGATCTATGTAGCTAAAGGACTTGGGAGGAATAGAACTGAAAGGAATGGTGAATGGTAGTTGACTGAAATTGTATAGGGATAGTCAACCTACTAACGTTGAATAGTTGCAGTGCAGTGAGAAAACAATGTACATAGTGTACTATAGTAGATATTAGGGAGAAAAAGTTATAAAAATACAATAAAAAGGAGAAAAATAAGAAAAAGGAATTAAAAAATAGAAAAATAAGAAAGAGCCAGTTGGAATTGGTGGGTGGCCATCGATATCCACTTGGATCACATATGAAATAAATATTTTTATAGATGGAGGATCTGTGCAACTAAAGGACTTGGGAGGAACTGAACTGAAAGGAATGGTGAATGGTAGTCGACTGAAATTGTACAGGGACAGTCAACCTACTAACGTTGAATAGTTGCAGCGTGGTGAGAAAACAATGTACATAGTGTACTATAGTAGATATTAGGGAGAAAAAGTTATAAAAATACAATAAAAAGGAGAAAAATAAGAAAAAGGAATTAAAAAATAGAAAAATAAGAAAAATACAAAAAGAGGAAGAAGTTGGTTGAACAAGAGGAAAGTGGAAAAACATCGTGCGCAACAACTACTGCGACAAAAGATCCTCAAAAGATTTTTTTGAGGATCTGAGCAGCTAAAGGACTTGGGAGGAACACAACTGAAAGGAATGGTGATTGGTAGTCGACTGAAATTGTATAGGAACATTCAACCTACTAGTGTTGAATAGTTGCAGCGCAATGAGAAAACAATGTACATAGTGTACTATAGTAGATATTAGGGAGAAAACTTATAAAAATACAATAAAAAGGATAAAAATAGGAAAAAGGAATAAAAAAATACAAAAAGAGGAAGAAGTTGGTTGAACAAGAGGAAAGTGGAAAAAAATTGTGTGCAACAACTACTGTGACAACATAGAAAGATAGCACGCAGGAAAAAATGGACTCGGTGCAAATGCACGGAAAAAGTGAAAAACAATTCTGACCGAGTCTATAAAGTGCAGAAAGCACGGGTTAGCTCGACACTTAGTGATTTTTTAGCACAGAGCAAGACAAAAGTGTGTTCCCTAAGTGTAATTGTGTGAAGAAGAGAGAAAGTGTTCAAACTACATACAACATGACACCACCGAAGTTTGGCACTCTAGGGAAGTACGCAACGATTACTCGATAAGGATAAAGGAGGAAGGAATGGATGATGGAGCCCTAGAAGTCATCGAGCTCAAATATGTTACAACTTCAGAGACAGAGTCACTCATCGTTGGGCTCTGGATTTGATACATTTTATTACAGATTCTTGGCTTCTTTCATGATTGGGTTGCTAAGGTTTTCATACTTATGAAGTCTTCTTCTTCTGGATTCTTGCAAAACCTTACTCATATGCTGTGGCACTCTTTTGATATCATTGCAACACTATTACAAGAAAATGCATCCATTTTTCTATCACTACTACCTTCAAACATCAGGCACTTCCAGCCGTGTGTACAAGCTACTAAACAGAGGTGTTCCAAATCTTATTAATGGTATCACTCATTGTAACAATGGAATGGCAGTTTATCGAAATCAAGATAATGATGAAGGATTTGTGCATTGGTTAAGCTATTTGTTTTCCTGGGTTCTGGACGTGTCCATCAAGAGTTTAAATGTTGAGCGCCATTCCTGGGATATTTGTCTCTTTAACATAATGTTGATACTAAACAGAACTTACCAGTACCATGTACCAGCTCGCACCTAGTGAAGATATCAACGAAGCTGCTAAATGTACCCAGCTCTTAGAAGGTTTGGAAGGTTTGATAGGGAAATTGATATTAAAGTTCCCAATGAAGTGGGATGATTGGAAATCCTTCATATCCATTCAAAGAATATGAGTATTCTAAAGATGTTGAATGAATTGCTGAAATCCTCAATTCTATGTTTGCTACCAATGGGCACTTCCAGACTGCGTTGAGCTCCAGTAACCCTATCTTCCCTGCGTGAAACTATTGCTGAGGTGCCCAATGTTTCTTGGGAGGACTTTTCTGAGGTGCCCAATGTTTCTTGGGAGGACATTGGTGGTTTGGAAAACGTCAACAGAATTATTATTGCCACGCGTGTTTTGTATTGCCTTCGTGTCATGAGATTAGGGCATTCAAGAGTCGGTTGCAAACTTAATGGAATCGCCTATCTTAAGGGGCGAATAAGCATACAGTTACACATATAATCATGCTTATCAAGAGACATGGGTAAAGGCAATCTTAAATCGATTGGGTATGTAAAACGTGTCTCATTCTCCAGTAAACCATTTTGTTTATCTAGGGCCCAAAGCCATGCATTGCCAGAGATCTGAAACGTTATATAAAGAGCTGTTATGATCGAGAAATGAAGGGGATAGACGGAGCATAGGCTAGGTAGGAGAATAGAACAGAGATTGAATCTCCAAGCACTGTATTGTTCTTAGTTGTTTTCAATAAAATAGTTAGAGTTTCAATAACACGACCTCTGTTATTACCATTTTGCTGTGAGTTATTTATTTTCTAGTATGCGTTGATTCAGAAAGTAGTCTGTTGACAGAGAAGGCAGGGCCCCCTTTGATGGAAACAGAGCTGTGTCATCTTCAGATTCGAACACCATCTTTCAGCAAAGATTCGATTCCAATTTACATTGCCAGTTTACTCATGGGTTTAATAGAACAGAAATAACATTTCATTTGATTGTAACAGAGGGTTTAGCATTTCAAGATTTAAGTTTAGACGTTATATTTTTCAGCCATTGATTTCATTTTTAGTTCGGACTACTTAACATTCAAGAACTAGCCTGGATATCTCATGAGATAGAGAAGTTTCCTTTGATTACAATAGATAGTTTCATTGCATTATAAAATAGAAGGTTGCTGAGTTGTGTGGAGTAATAAGTAGTAGAATCTTAGTTGTTTTCAGTCATCAGTGTGCAGTAGACCTTTTACATGCATATACAGAGAAGTTTTATGAAGTTAGTACAGGTTAGTACAGAGTAGTGCAGAACGAGTGCAAGTCAGTACAGAGTAGTGCCGAACAAAGTAGAGTACAGTAGCTTCTTTCAGCAAGTTTCTTTTAGTAGTTTAGAGATTAGTTTGGCATCCTTTAAACCCCCTCTTTAGCCCTGCATTTCCTGTGCTAGTTCCTCTAAGTCTAACTTCCCGGGTTGACAATTAAATGTTGATTCATATGGTATATCTGCAGCTCGACATTTTGGCGTCGTTGCCAGGGAGGTACTAAAAAGGATTGGAGAGTGGGCTCCAAAGCTTTGCCAAGTAGATTTGATTTCTGCAAGTATTTCTCTAGAAGTAAAGAGTGCTTTCAAATTCATTAGTGTGCAAGTGATTCATTTCAGCAGTGTTAGATTACATTCAGCAACAAAGAGGTTTTCATTTTAGTAGATTTTATTCAACAGCAGCAGAGTCTTGATTTCAGCAGTATTAGATTTGATTCAGCAGTTGAGTTCATCAGTATAGGAGGGTGTGCATTTGATTCAATAGAAGCAAATTTCCATTCAGCAAGAGTGCATTTCATTTTATTTCAAGCTAGTGTGGGTTTCATAATTATTATCAGTTGATGTGACTTTCAAAGTTTTTAGCAAAGCACCTATAACAAAAGAAAAATCACAAAAAAAATTGACGAATGGATTCAAGATTGAATGAACGGAAGAAGAGATTGTTGCAGGAACTTTCGTGCATCTTGCAGGAACTTGAAGAGATCTCTGCAGCCCAAGAAATGGAGGAGGAAACAGTTGATTCAGTGGTTCTGTGTGAACACCTTTGCCAGCCTACAGAGAACAAGGAGCAATTAGAAACTCCAGTAGCAAAAGAACATGGTATGCATAATCATATTGAACATTGGTTTCAATCTGTTCTATAGCCCTCAGATGCTCTTCCTCCTCAGCAATTCTTGGAAATCAAGCAACCAGGGTTGCTTGCTCAGCATGCCTTGGTAATTATACATCTATATCTTCTATCAAAGGGCATGAATTCATTATTGATTCTGCTAAGACTGTGGCTACATTGGTTATTTGCCTATACTTAAAGAAATGCTTCATTCTTTAAGTAGGTAGGTAGGATAGTGAATAAAAAATAGCACCTTTGAATAGTTTATGTNTAATCAAGATGGACAGTTCTTGGGACTGTTAACATTCTATTACCGTGCCAGTGTTAAAGAGGTGAATTCGTTTGCATGAGGACATGCAAAAATCTAGGCATGGGGGAATGTTGGGCTCTGGATTTGATACATTTTATTACAGATTCTTGGCTTCTTTCATGATTGGGTTGCTAAGGTTTTCATACTTATGAAGTCTTCTTCTTATGGATTCTTGCAAAACCTTACTCATATGTTGTGGCACTCTTTTGATATAATTGCAACACTATTACAAGAAAATGCATCCATTTTTCTATCACTACTACCTTCAAACATCAGGCACTTCCAGCCATGTGTACAAGCTACTAAACGGAGGTGTTCCAAATCTTATTAATGGTATCACTCATTGTAACAATGGAATGGCAATTTATAGAAATCAAGATAATGATGAAGGATTTGTGCATTGGTTAAGCTATTTGTTTTCCTGGGTTCTGGACGTGGCCATCAAGAGTTTAAATGCTGAGCGCCATTCCTGGGATATTTGTTTCTTTAACATAATGTTGATACTAAACAGAACTTACCAGTACCATGTACTAGCTCGCACCCAGTGAAGATATCAACGAAGCTGCTAGATGTACCCAGCTCTTAGAAGGTTTGGAAGGCTTGATAAAGAAATTGATATTGAAGTTCCCAATGAAGTGGGACGATTGGAAATCCTTTGTATCCATACAAAGAATATGAGTATTCTAAAGATGTTGAATGAATTGCTGAAATCCTCAATTCTATGTTTGCTACCAATGTGCACTTCCAGACTGCGTTGAGCTCCAGTAACCCTATCTTCCCTACGTGAAACTATTGCTGAGGTGCCCAATGTTTCTTGGGAGGACTTTGCCAAGGTTCCCAATGTTTCTTGGGAGGACATTGGCAGTTTGGAAAACATCAACAGAATTATTATTGCCACGCGTGTTTTGTATTGCCTTCGTGTCATGAGATTAGGGCATTCAAGAGTCGGTTGCAAACTTAATGGAATCTCCTATATTAAGGGGTGAATAAGCATACGGTTGCACATATAATCATGCTTATCAAGATACACGGGTAAAGGCAATCTTAAATCGATTGGGTATGTAAAACGTGTCTCATTCTTTAGTAAACCGTTTTTTTTATCTAGGGCGCAAAGCCATGCATTGCCAGAGATATGAAACGTTATATAAAGAGCTGTTATGCTCGAGAAATGAAGGGGATAGACGGAGCATAGGCTAGGTAGGAGAATAGAACAGAGATTGAATCTCCAAGCACTGTATTGCTCTTAGTTTTTTTCAATAAAATAGTTAGAGTTTCAGTAACACGACCTCTGTTATTACCATTTTGCTGTGAGTTATTTATTTTCTAGTATGCGTTGATTCAGAAAACAGTCTGTTGACAGAGAAGGCAGGGCCCCCTTTGATGGAAACAGAGTTGTGTCATCTTCAGATTCGAACACCATCTTTCAGCAAAGATTCGATTCCAATTTACATTGCCAGTTTTCTCATGGGTTTAATAGAACAGAAATAACATTTCATTTGATTGTAACAGAGGGTTTAGCATTTCAAGATTTAAGTTTAGACGTTATATTTTTCAGCCATTGATTTCATTTTTAGTTCGGACTACTTAACATTCAAGAACTAGCCTGGATATCTCATGAGATAGAGAAGTTTCCTTTGATTACAATAGATAGTTTCATTGCATTATAAAATAGAAGGTTGCTGAGTTGTGTGGAGTAATAAGTAGCAGAATCTTAGTTGTTTTCAGTCATTAGTGTGCAGTAGACCTTTTACATGCATATACAAAGCAGTTTTATGAAATTAGTACAGGTTAGTACAGAGTAGTGCAGAATGAGTGCAAGTCAGTACAGAGTAGTGCCGAACAAAGTAGAGTACAGTAGCTTCTTTCAGAAAGTTTCTTTTAGCAGTTCAGAGATTAGTTTGGCATCCTTTAAACCCCCTCTTCAGCCTTGCATTTCCTGTGTTGGTTCCTCTAAGTCTACCTTCCTGGGTTGACAATTAAATGTTGATTCATATGGTATATCTACAGCTCGACACTCATCCCGATGAGGGTTGAGGAGGAAACATCGACAGCGACACAAGGGGAAGTAGGGCAGAGCTCTAGGAATCAAAATGGTATCACAAACCCTAAACCTGAAACATCGACTAAACCTGACGAAATGAAGGGTCAGCAACAAGGTCGCGATGAAGAGGAAGTGTTCGTCGAGGACATCACCAACTAGTCGAAATCCAAGGGGAAAGAATATGACACATAAACAATGGAGGCAAGACCATATATCGTCGGGCAAAAAAGGAAGGCGCAAGACTTCATATAAATTACACTTCCCTACCTCCCAGACACAGTGTTGACCGTGGAGAACATTCTTGGGAAAGTGCCTAAACAAAGGTACTTGGACCATGGTGTGCGCAACATAACAAAATTCGCAGACTTGGTCGAGGAAGCTTACTTGGAGAACACAGGGGAAATTGGACCCCTAAGAAAACCAATCATAGAGCCCACAGAATGGATAACAGGGCACTACAACTTCAGGATCATGAACATCCTAGACATACCACACTTCGGGCACGGTAAAAATGTTGGGCTTTGCGTCAAAAAATTGTTATCCCAGGTACATGGAGACATTATTTGGATGGATAGGCTAGTACAGCTCGATGTGGTGCTGATTGCCAAAATTACGAGATTACCCACAGTGGGTGCACAACAAGAGGAATACTTGGACAACAAAGACTGCGAGAAGGATATCGTCAAGATAGTCAAGGTAGAGTTTGATACCAATAGAGAGAACATGGGCATTGTGCTTAGAGACATCAACGATGATGCAAAAAGGTTTGTCAGAAATCTCAAGTCTTGTAAGATACTAAGGAAGTGCAGAAAATAATAGGCTCCAGCAAGAGTCATCGCAGTTGTCACACAGTGTGCAAAGGGGGTAATGTTCAGTTGGGTGCCTTACCTCTTGAACCAATTCTTGATCAGCTGCAGAGATGCGTAGGATAATGGAACTGAGTTCCATTATTATTGGTTAATTATCCTCATATCCTTGGTAGGATGGCAGGAACCAAATTTTCTACTTTTCTGGATAGAAGTAAGAAGTGTTATGCAACTAGCTATGAATCCCTATGGCAGGGAAAGGACACCAAAAATCAGCAGGAAAATAACACGGTGTTCACTATGCTTCTGGAAGAGATACAATAGCGCACAACCAATGTGTGGTGCATTCCCATCAAAGTGGTCTAGGAATCAGAAGGGATAGCCAGCTTTAAGGCATCTAGGCGCCATATGTGGATCCATGCCTCAAGAGATCCAAAGAAGGAATGGTTGGAGATGCAATACTGCGTCACAAGGAAAGAGATTGATTGGATAATTAAATATTGGTCCACGTAGTGGAAGATGCCAATAGAAAAACCAACAAAAAATCCAACAACAACGAAATCAACAAAACCTAAGGGTAAAATCAAAGAAGGTCCTTAAACAAAGACAAATAGCCTAGCTACTAACACTAGGAAGGATACGATGCACACTCAGGCGTTGGGAAGAAAGACAGTGCCAAAGAGACCAAGGAGGACATAAACGATGCCCATGGAAGACATTCATAAGGATGCCAAGATGGGAGACACATCTCAGGCCGGAGAGGAGGGGGCTCAGGCGATGACAAGTGGGGTGCAACCCCCACAGAACAAAAGAACCATGAACTAGGTGGAGGAGATGTGCAAAAATATGAAGTACACTAGGGAGGCCCATTTATCACCTTGATAGAGGATGATGTTGAGTTCATGGCAAACAAGGTCCAGGATAGGGGGAAGATGTGGTCCATGTTGTAGAATAACAGAGAGAAGAGATCATAGCCAAACTTATAGAAGTCCATGAAACTCTATAGAAGTTACAAATTCATATAGTACCGCAGGCCATAGCATAGCAAACTAAAAAGACATAGCGACCCCCTGTGCAGAAAGAAAAATATGATACAGTTCAAATACTAGTGCATGGTGGGGATACATTCATGGTCACATAGTAGATGGTCAGAATTGATCAAGAGACCACGCAGAAACCCATGGGGGACATAGACCACTCTAACATAGTCATGGCGCAGATACCCATGAAAGTACTATACGGACTCCAAGCTAGTATAATGTAGGAAGTGCAATCTAGAGTCTATGCGGATGCCACCAAATTAGAAGTTGGTAGGGCGGTCACAGAGATGTTACAGTTCACCTACGACCAGTTGACTTCGAAGAAGGAGGAGGAAAAATAATGTGTTGACAAGATAGAGTGGGGGCTAACAACGGTATACAACCGCATTCCAGATATCGCACAAACACCAGATAGGAGCACAAATGAAAAGATAAATATCATTGTGCAAACGATTGAAGGATACATGCAGGAGATCAAGGAGCTGAAAGAAAAAATTAATTCTATGACTCCTCCTGAGGTCCGAGAGAAGCAAGAAAAAAAAAATGTTCCAGATAGATGAAATGGTAAGGAAATCCAAGGAAGTCATAGAACTATTTGATAGAACTACGCAAATTCGAAACACTTTGGAAGAAGATGAAAAGGTCTAATGGTTGGAATAGAAAGAGGAGAAAATCAGCATTGTAATGCAGGAATTGAAGAAATGACAGAAAACCATGAGCATTATCGAATGCTTGAAGGGAACACAGGAGATGAAGACCCTGCAAATAGAGTTAAACACTATGCAAATAAATAATAAAGCAAGACATGCCCAATTGGATCCCCTCTGGGAACAAGCAACATAGATAATTATGGAGCTGGAGGAAGAGAAGACAAGGATGGTGCAGGCACATTTAGAGAGCACGCCATTGCTACAAGAACATATAACAACACAAATGATCGAGGCGCTAACAAATAAAGTTGTGTAAGTTAAAGAAAAAAGGAAGGAACTAGAAGAAAAGTTACACAACTTGGAGAAGGTTCTACAGGGAGCACACACCACCTGAGTGGCTTGGGATGAGTCGCATGTCAGTGTTGGGGGCCTGTTGGCGTAGGCCTATTTTGGAAAGAAGGATCTATTTTGGGCACATGCCTAATTTTGGAAGAAAGGGTCTATTTTTGTAGTGTGCGCCTTTGGAGGTAGAAAAGAAGCATGTGGAAAAGAAGGAAAAAGAAACTGTAGGAGGAAAAGCAACGTGGAACGCATGCATACAGGCCTAACCATGTTAGGGTTAGGGTTTTTGAAAAATATTGTAACGACTATAAGCCGACAGGGTAGTATAAATAAAGACCTAGGAGGTCTAGGTTGGGGTTGTTGTTAGTGTGGTCATTCATAAGTTATTGATTATTGTGATTTTTGTTATGGTTATTGTGGTAGGGTGAAATAAGCTATTTTTTTAGGGTTAGGTCACAGGCTGAGGAGCATGGTGTGATCTAGTCATCTTTCTAGAGGGTACTTTCCCTCATTTTGATTGTAATCTTGAAGATGTAATGCTAGCAACGTAGATTTTGTAGCAGAATGAATAAAAGAGAAGAGCCAGATCTTTGTGGTCGTAGCCCCAGGAGGGGGTGAACCACAATAAAATACTATGTTATGTGTGTTGTTAATGAATGCTTTTACTATTCTATTAATCATTAGCTAAATAATGAATGGTTAAAACTAGTTATAACAACATGCATGCATAAGATTAAAGAAGGAATGAATCTTAGAAGTAGTTGAATGATTAATGATGATGATGCATAAGAGAAAGAATCAAAACACAATCCCCGGTCATTCTTAGACTGCAAACACATGAGTATTGCAATCCCCCATAAAGCTATCTTGGGTGAGACTGCATTGTGCACTCAGTGCGCAGCGTTGCCTTCTAGTTTACTAGGAGGGATGATAGTTTTGAGGGTTTTGTTGGAAACCTATTTGAGATAAGAACCTAGATCAGCCCAAGTAACCAACATTACATGAAGAGGACTTCATGTCTGTCTGGTCCCTATGTAAGGTAATCATTAAAAGAAAATGATACTATCAATTCACTTACCATGAGAATCATCATGTAGTGATGTTGTTTTAGAGTCAAAACTCTTTAAATAAGTTATTTTCAATCTATTAATGACCAGATATGTCCATGTGGTGTTGGTGTTGTTGTTTCAATAATGATACAAACTATAAATCTAGTGGGTGATTTAGACTAATACACATAAATGAGATAATAAACAAACAAACTTAATCTTTTTGTGAGTTTATTTTTTTTCTATGAAGTTCCATCTTAATTTATTCATTTTTTTCAAAAGTGCAATCATTTAAGTTCTTTTAAAATAGAAAAAAAAAACTTAAAAGCAAAGTTTTATGGTGAATATTCACGTCAATCAAATAAAGTTACAGCTTCCAACAAAATTCCTATGAAATTTAGAAATTCTTATCAAATTTTAAAAAAATATTACAAGAAAAAAATAATAACCATCTTTTCTAACCAATTGAAAATTTAAAAAAAACAAAGAATGTTTTTCTTCCTTACCATTCTTTAACCTTGGATGGAATTTCAATCTCTCTATCTTCCCTTCCACATTTTCTCCTATGATTGGATGTGGTCATTAGTGTACAATAATAGTGTGTCAATGTCTTCCATCTTGATAAGAAAGGTCACCAATAAAAGTGAGGGTGATAAGAAGAACACCAATAACGTTGCTTCTAGGAAATGACATTCGTTGAAGGTCATGTGAAGATGAATAAAAATATACATCCAACAAATCATTTCCTTTATTATGAATTTCCTTATGTATTATGGTCTATGGAAATAATGTCACACTAGATATATATGAGAAGCGTATGGATCTAATGTCACTTCATGATGAAAACATGGACCCTACTACATAGGGAATGAAAATGGTCATCCACCTACTAGCCTCTTGTTCTTATTTTCAAAATATTTTTTTATTTATAGAAGTTCAACAATTAAGTAATATTATAATGTAACATAATATTATTATGTTGTTATACTAATATATTTTTGTATGGGTTAATAAGATTTTTTTTAATAATGAAAAAATGATAATTTGTTAGATTGATTTGAGTTTGGTTTGGAATCAAATTAATTAGAAGCCAGTATAATCTAAGAGTATATCCAAAAGTTCATAAGTTAAATATACCAATAACTTATGATATATAAGGATTCAAACATTTAAAAACACACCCACAAGGGGGGTCCCACTCTTGGAGATTATTTACCTTTCTAATCTTATTACAATGAACCAAATATCTCATCAAGAATTTGAATCTAAGTAAGGAGAGTGTAAAACCTACATCCTAACCATTAAAACTACTATCCCTCAACATGAATTAATGAAATTGCTGAAAGAAATTGAGAATATACATAAAGAACATAGAATAGGATAAGAACATGTCTTATCTTTGACATTATAAGGAGGAACATCATGACATCGTGATAAAACTATGAACTTATCCTTAAATCACTATTGCAAGTATCAAGGGATGGAAACACACAATATAGTACACGCAAAAATGAGTTTGAGCTATCCATTATTTTAGGAAAGAGGGTTGCAAAATCGTGATTAAAGTGGAACCTTATCTTCAAACCACTATGGTAATTGCAACAAAAATAATTCATCTTCGTTTGGTTTTGATATCTTTGAAGTTGAATTGCACGGAAATCCCAACCACAACCCCACCAATAATATTAAACAAAATTATTCCATTCCACTCTTACCATTTTACAATTGTATTAAAAGCTATCCATTCCACTCTTAAATCTTATGTTGTACATTTTAAAAAGTAAGATAAACATTTCATTAACGATCTCCTCACTTGTAGAATGTTGGCGTTGACATATATGCTTCCACGTTTTAATTGCGACTCAACAAATAGATTTGTGGATGCGATCGTTTATCTTCTTCCTTTGCCAACATACAATTCACATGATTTTGCACGTGAACTTTAGCTTTATTTCAATTATTCCAGGTTTTATGGGATATATATATATATAGGTCTCTGGCTTGGCCAATGGATTTTATATATATATATATATATATATATATATATATA
>JASDQU010739597.1:180454-192209 GCA_032191745.1 Picea mariana
ATAGGAATCGTCTCAACCATCCTTTTCCCTTCATCGGTAAGTTTGTCGACACCTTTTTTAAACCACTCCTCAATGTAGCTCCTCATTGGCGTCATGTTGATTTCATGTCGTAATTTTATATTGAAGAGTTCTCCTTCCAAGTCCCTTAAATCAATAGAAATATTCCACAAAGCTTCTTCAATATCTTGTTTTTTAATCAAATAATCAATTATTAGGATATTTAGACACTTAGGAGTTATTTAAGATCTACTTGGTCTAATGTGTCATTAGGCAAAAGTGTGGTTTTTTAGTATGCATTTGTAGTTAGGAAATCTGACAGTCATGTTGTTCCTGACATAGAGTGATCTGACGGTTCATATTCTCGTCTATATTAATGGCCATTGATATGTGGCTTAGCACCCGATTGGTCCATGATCTCTATTTAAAGAGCATGGAGGGTCATTTTTCGATGATCAACTGTGAGAAACTCTCTTGTAAAATCTCTCTGTAATATTTTTCTCTTGCATTAATAAACTGCTCCAAGTGGTCGCGTTCGTTGGGGTCATGGATGTTTCCCCGTAGGGGTTTTACCACATCAAAACATCGGTGTGTTGATATTTGATCTAGTTGTGTGAGTGGTTACTGAAGATTTTTGTCCTCTGTTGGAATACCTGTGTTGTTGAACATGGTATCAGAGCTTGTTTGAAGACCCACTCCTGTTGTAGATCGAGATCGTGAAGTCAAGTTGCTTCATCTCCATTTTATGTTATTTTCATACATTTATGGGCTGAGATGATTGTTCCATTACATGTGGAGCACTCATTTTAGTAAGGAACACTTTTTGTTTCACTCGAAAAGGTTTATGTTTTCCCAAGATATGACCATTTCAGTCAGATCCGGAGGTATAAAGCTTGAATACACATTTTTAAAATTTTTGCAGAGTATTATTTTGGTTTTATATTATTTATTTCCATGTTTCTACTCTTTTATATCTACTTATTCTTTTTTCCCCGTGCCCCGTGCGATCTTGACAAATCCAAAACAGCTAGGAAAAGGTGCATCTTCCGAGTAAGTTAACTAAGATCTAACCCTTGTTGTCATTGAGAAGCAAATTTTTTTTTCTTGTGTGAAAAGAGTTATTTTTTGGCATGCTCTCCAAGGCCATATTACAACACCCCCAATCCTCTTGCTAAACAATACAATATGTTTTACTAGACCATTTGGTTAAAATTTGCCTTATTAAGTAAGAGGTATTGAGTTCAAGTCTCTCTTTTTGTTACTTTTTTTGAAAAATTTCATGCTCAAATTGTAAAGTGTATTTCACTTCAAGTATAAAAGTGAATCCCTATAAGTATCTCTAATATTTTATTTTAGAGTTATTTATTTTGCATGCAACTTTTCTTTTATAGAGTAACTATTATCACTGAAAATTCATCTGTAAATGGTTACAGGAATCTAGCATCTTCAAACAGCTATTAGTTCACCCATGGACCAAAAATGACAAAAAACGCATTTCCAAAAGGTCCAAAACTATACAACCAGCTATAAAATCAGCATACACTAAGGATATACAGGAAGCGCACACATGTGCGCCAATCGCAAATGCCAGAAAAGCGCACATGCGCTCGATGCACGACTGTGGACGCAAAAAGCCGTGCACACCTCAGAACAATGCATTTATGATATTGGTTGGCCTCCCACCATCTTGTGGTTCATCTTCCAAGTCGATTTGACATCCAAATATAGGCTGAATCTGGCTGGGTGGCTGGTCAAAGACCTAAAAGTTCCATAAACAACCCCTTGTTCACACTAACAGCTGGTTGAATAATACCTCAAAGTTGTGCTATAAAAAGAGGACATGGGTGCACTACATTTCAAGGAATTCATTTGTATTGTTATACTGTTGATATTCTCTTGGAGTACCCTCTTTCTTCATCAAGAGTATGCTAGCACCATTGCACTTATCCATTCATATCACCTCTACAGTGAATGTGCTTTGGATTCTCTTCAGCATTTCATTCTAGTTACTTATTTGTAAGAAGAGCTCAATATTTGGGGGTCAAAGAGCCCTCCCTTGGAGGAAGAAGGGACCCAAAGTCTCCCTTTCTCTTTGGTTCTTTCTTTTCACTAATACAATCCTTTCCATTGGTGACATGAGTCTTGTTTGTCTCTTGTTCTTATGTCCTTATGCACTATAGTTTAATTGTTTTTATCATTCCTAGTTTAATTCTTAGCTTAGTCTTTTATGCTTTATTCTTCTAACCCTTTTCTTTACTGTTGTCTTGCCTAGCTAACCTAACTAGTCTTGTAAGCACCTATGTTTTACTGATTTAGGTGACAAAAGAGGTGCAACAGATTGGCGACTCCACTGGGGAAAGGTATCAATTTCCTACCCCATTTGGGTTATTTTAGCTCTTCTTTCTGTTTATTTAACCTGCAGGTACCATAACCGGCCCAAGCCGACCTATAGGAAACCAAATTCAAAGCTGAGTTGAAGGAATTTCATCTGAAATTTTCTTCACGGTCGTGTGACAGGTGTGCGCGGGTTTATCGGCCCATAGTCGCGCATCATGCGCACATGCGCCAAAACTACCGTATTACTCAAGCACCTTCTGTGCACCTGCACCCATAAGTCTCTTTTAGTTCACGCATTGGCACTGAAAGCGCCTTTGTCTATGCTGAGACCCACGCACCTATGTAGAAAAATACACATTGTAATCTTTTTGTGACCTGTGGAAGGCCCATAGCTTTCTTAAAGTTTATTCCATGCATATTGTAATATGCACCACACTTACATTCCCTCTCCATATAAAGGGATTAGTCAAACACATAGGCACTTAGGGATTAAAATCATAACTTTTCCTCTTTTTTGTCGTTTTGCCACATGGATGGCTTGCTTTGACTAAAGTTAAGTTGGAATCATTTTGCATCACATATAAAAATTGCATTGGGACCAAAAATTGGATATCAATCGTTGAGTATGCTCTTCCCTCATGCTCCAAAGTGATATTGAGAATCAGAAAGAGGTTGTGGGACAATTTCATCTCCCTTAAAAAGACAAAATCTTTAGGAGAGGACAACAGCCCCCTCGGGACTCCTCTTAGTTTATTTTTTCAAACACATCTTAAGATTGTAACGGGCCCATACATGCCCACATGCTACAAAGATATGATAGTGTTGAAATTTACTTTCTTAGATTAAATCACTAGGGAAGTTTAAAGGTTTTGTAATGGGCCCATACATGCCCACATGTTCACAATCTAGGATAGTTTCAAAGTTTTCTTAGATTACATCATATTAGGGATTTAAAGGAATAGTAAGGACCCACATGTCCACATGCTAGTTTCCTAGGGACTTAAAAATTCCGCAAGGTTGTACCAATGGCATTTAGTTAATTAGGTAATCAAAGACTTGTAAGGACCAAGCGAAGTCCACATGTAGCAAGGTGACACCTAATTTATTAAAAATATTGGCACACTTTCACTCATTCACACACCAAAGTCACTTCTCACTCACATAGTTTTCATCACGAAATGTGGAGGTTGAAGTAAGGTTCCTCCAAAGGGATTCTGAAACACCCCACCCCTTTTCTTGACGAAACTATCCACTCCCACTTAATTTCAAACGAGATTGGCTCACACCCCCAATCTCTCAAACAACCACATCTAAAATTTTTCTAAAAACTCACTAAATTTTCCTCCACAAGAGGTGCCAAAAGAAATTTTTTAGTCTAGGTAGGATTCTGGGGATAGGCATCCAAATAACTCCCCGTTATCTAGTTCTCACAATTTCAAAACAATAGAAGTTGTTAAATAGGAAACTTTAAATCCTTCAAGTCAAGTGTCCCCAACAACATAAGGTATGGAGATACCCGTGAAGGGTTGAAGGCCGAGATCCAATTGTTATGTGCATCCCCCCTTGAGGCACCCATATCTTGGATGGGATCCAAGCCGTGACCCATTTCTTAGGCCAAAAATCTAAATGTCACACTTTGACCGAGGTACCTAGTGACCAAAAATTTTAGGACATCTACCCATGTGGAAATTGTGGGCTGCAATTGCACCTTGATCRGATTTTGTGTGGCTATTTGGAAATATCACCAGTTCTTTCGGGATATGCCCCCTCTACCCCTCATTATGACTGATTACTTCATCCTTCACTAGTTTCTTTTCCGGTGGCTTCARACCCCACTATCAAGCGCTATTGGAAGGTCCAGTGCTATTTGAGAGGAAGGACGTTACGTCTTTTAGGACACAAGCATTTATTTTCTTTGTTCTCCCACGTGGAAAAAATCCACATATCCACACATATGCTTCTTTATCCAAATTGTTTTATGTATGATGCTCTTCTGATTACATCTGATTGGGGTATATTATGAAGGTATAAAAATTGCAGCAAAGGCTCTTGTTTACTTATTGCTCTCACCACCATCCACACACATTAACTCAACTAGTCGGACATCATAGGGGACCCAAAGAACCCCCGTCGTTCCAGACGCTTGCTAAATCTCCCTCCTATTCTAGGAGGAGTTCCTAATCTTTCCCACTCATTGGCTCCACCTTCTTACACCCCTATGAGTGCTACTGTCTTGGGATCAACTTTTCTTGGTTCCACCTTACTTGGGTCCACGTCCCAAGGTCAACCATCCACTCGCTCTCCTTCACATGGAAGCGAGGGGCCAACTTATTCTCAAGGGAGAAGTATAAACCCACCTAGTCCCCTCCAAGGGTCAGGTACCCAAAACACTCACACTATGGCCAGAATTAATCCTCCGCCACCACCCCATATGCCATACTTGGATTCCCTCAACATACCAGATCTGATTAAACTCACCAATGATCCTATATTGCACAACCCCACATGGCCTGCAATGCCTACCAAACTCCCTTCAGACATGCCCAAGTTTGAAGGAAAAGTAGGAGACGATCTCGCCAACCATATCATGACCTTTCACCTATGGTGTTCTTCAAACAACATCATGGACGATTCCGTCCAATTGAGGTTATTTCAATGTACGCTCACTGGCCCATCAGCCAAGTGGTATGTAGAAGAAAAATATGGGTCCCACATGACTTTTGAATCCTTGGCCAAAGCAGTTTTGACCTTCTTTCAACTACCCGTTCGTCACAACAATGGCCTTGAACTACTCTCAGACTTCAAACAAACCTCCTCCACACACATTACTGACCACATCCACAAGTGGCATTGACGATGTAGTCTCTGCAAAGCTGACGCTACCCCCCAACAATGTCTCAATTGGTTCCTCAAATCACTTGTTTCCCTCCTTGCCAAAGATGTGGCTGCCACCTTCCCCTAGTCTGAAGAATAAGGAATTAGTAAGAACCAACAGTTCGAACTCATTTACACCCAGTCTGGATACCTATACACAGTACTCCCAAACGCCCCAAGACCCTTGCCATTGAGCCAAGATAAACCTGGGATGTCTCACTCGGCAGACGGATTGATTGGGAACACCACACACCACAACCCACAACCTCAAAAACCAACCACGTATGGAACACCCCAATATCTATTGGCATATGGAGGAATCCCTTATTATCCTCCTCCCCCTTATCAACAACCATACCCTGTTTCCTTTCCTCCACCCATAAGTGGACCCCCGCTAGCACCCATAATATGCCCACCTATCCAACCAAGTGCTGGTACTCCCTCTACATCAACCTATACCCTAAGAACTAGTGAAAGTGCCATGCCTTCCTATGTACCTTATGGATCATTGGCACAACACAATCTGTACTTTCCATTTCCTGCCCCCCCACAGCCTGTGGCTCCACCACAAGGACACCCAAACATTGGGGTTAATTTTGTTCATCCCTCTCCCATTCAACAATATCAAAATTTTGAACAACTGAATACAGAAAATCCATCCCATCAATCGAACAATGCCAGAAAGAAAGGAAAAAAACAGAACAATAATAATCTTGGACTAGGAGGATACCAAAACCAACCCCAGCAAAACCAGTCTGTCGAGGGCAACCAGAACCAAGGGAATCAGAACCCCCAAGGGGGCAACAACAAAAAAATCTAGGGGAAGAACAACAACAATATTCAGACCAATTTCTTTTGTGCCCTTTGTGGTGAGTTTGGTCACTATACTCACCATTGCCCCCAAATCGCTGACTATAAATGGATGAAAGAATCTGTGAATGGACCATGTCCCTCAGCACTTCCTACCCCTCCATAGGCCCCACAACAATATGTGTAGCAGCCACCCCCATTCGTGCTACAAAACCCCATTCCACACCAAGGGGTGATAAATACCCAACAAGACATGCAGCCTACCCCACCACAGTCAGGCCAGTATCCCAATACGGGAAATCTTGTCAATTGCACTATCCTCCTTACCAGTGAGGAGGAAGTCCTTCTGCAAACACATAGTCATCAATATAGCACACCCCCTGAGTTTTCTCCCACCACCTCGGAAGCACCACCAGTCACAACTGGACCCCCTTTAATGATCCCTCGCCCTAATACTGAAATCCCCCTTCGTATTCCTCGCATTCCATTGCGTAGGAATGTCCACAATCCTCAGTCTAGGGAAGTTCATAATTACAGTTTGGTCAATGACTTGGCACAATCCCCAGCCACCATGTCAGTCTTAGAAGTTCTTCAAACTTGTCTCACTCAGCGGAAGTCCTTACTTTCCACCCTGGAGGCAGTCGACCCTGCTGATACCTAACTCATCACATTTGATCTCGACAGTGGAGAACCATTCCTCCCCGCTCTTATCTCTTTTCAAATCCCTGTGAAAATTTGGAACATTTTCATTGGTGCATCATTGATGAAGGTGCAACCACATGTATCATGTCTAAATCCATATGGTAGAAACTCAGTTCCCCCGAACTGATACCATCTACCATTAACTTAAGAGCCTACGATGGAAGACCCTCATCCCCTGAGGGACTCTTCCAAAATGTCCCCGTCAAGCTCGGGGGAAAAACCATTCTTATCGACATTGAGGTTATCGATGCCCCGCTC
The DNA here is from genome assembly GCA_032191745.1 of Picea mariana. Taxonomy (NCBI): domain Eukaryota; kingdom Viridiplantae; phylum Streptophyta; class Pinopsida; order Pinales; family Pinaceae; genus Picea; species Picea mariana. The sequence goes on from JASDQU010739597.1 coordinate 187,433, forward strand.
GACTACAATATCTTGTTTGGTCATAGCTACATGTATGCTATGAAGGCAATCACCTCTTCTGTGTTCCAACCATGATGTTTCCCCATAACGGAAAGATCATTAGCATCGATCAAGTATCACATTATGAGCCTAACCCTTCATCCAACATCGACAACATCATCCCTTTTTTCCACACTAATCTCGATGCCTATCCACTCATTGAGATGGGCCCCAGAATCTTTAAAGGCCCATCCTTGCTAGGAACATACCACGGAGCACCACCACTCCTCCATCCCTCAACACAAGTATGTGTCGTATCCTCCAACAGAATGATAACTAAAGATACTCTCCCTCCCACTGAGGCCTCTTTTATCCCTGACTTCCCACTAGTCACGAAACGTCTCCCTCAGGAACCCCCTGGAACTAGCTTAGCTCGACCCGTTCCTGATATTTCCCTCCCCCAAGGCCATATCCCAATCTGGGAGACCGTCCCCCAAGCCATTACCCAAATCCCTTTCTTTTACCCCCCACCAGGTGTACAAGATTTCCAGGTAGCTGCAACACTTACCCTTCCTAATATGGTACTAGAAATCCCATTTTGGTATCTACATCTACCTAAGATGGTCCCTCAACCATCCCTCCCTCCCCAAATAGAAGGAATCCTAATGCAGATTCCCATACTCACCCCCACTCACTAGCCCCCCTGCCACAGATGGGTGCAGGAGAAAAAAGAAGGAGCCTGTCGCTCCACTTCCCCCACATGTCCAACCTCCTTGCACACTCTGCAAGAAAAACAGACACCCCACCAACAAGTGCCCATCTCTCCCCAAGTTATGTAATCTCATTCAACTCCCTCAAGCACCACCACCACTCATCGCCTCCTCTAGTATCATTGCTATCTCCCATAACACAAGTAACAAAGGACTGTGAACTAAATTCGCCTGTGCCATTTGTTCAAAATATGGTCATTACACACACCATTGTCCAATGTTACCTCAATTCTGGCAGACGCTAACAGCCATACGCCATAGCTTTCAACAAGAACCCACCCTAGCTCATGTCACCGACATTSATTATGTCAYGACCTCAGTCAATGAACGTATGAGATGTCCTTTCTCTCTATGTGAATCACTTGATCATTTCACATATCAATGTCCTATGATCATTGAATATGAGCATCACCACCTGGTCCCCTCTCGGRAGGTGGTGCCCCACCCACTATCAATCCCTCTAGACCTGGAGGTAGTTGCCCAGTCATCGCAGCACCTACTACTGCTGCTCTTCGGACCATAATACGCCACACCAACGGAACTCCCACACACTTCTCTAGGATGCCCTCATCTTGGATCCGTGACCACATGCCCTTAGGCACTCCCTGTAGCACCGCCTCCAAGCGGTGGTGAATATCCTTAAAATCTCCCCCAGCCTCGACCAGAGGAGCATGTGATGGCCCTGCACCCGAGTCGTCAAAATGACATCTCCTAGACGCCCTCTCATCATCAACATGCCTCGCCCCAACATCCTACTAGCGTCGTCTCTCTCTTACCTGTGGATCTCCCAGTGGAGGTCTCACTGGCCCCTGATGCGTCGACAGTCTAACCAAATCTACCTCGCACCCGCGAGGCCCTACATCTGCACACACAACAAACAAATGATAGTATCAACATACACCCATACATAAAAATATACATGCTATACTATCTATAGAATAACAAACATCACCCCATACCTCTGTGATCAAACACCTCCCCTGGAGGTAACACCATCTCTGGATCATCATGGAGTTCCACCTCGAAGTATGGGTACCACATTATAATCTGTGGCATATGACGCCACACCTATGCATCCTCGACCGTGACATAGTGGCCACCCTCACCACCACCGTGGAAAATCAAAATCGTTGACCACCATCGCAATCGCGGCTCTCGCACACCAGGTGCACCCAATAATACTCTCGGGTGCAACATAGGCACCCTCTCCAGAAACCATGCCACCAAGATCGACCCAAAGGCAAACTCCCCTCAGTCTATAGCTCGACACCTGTCTAGCTACCCTACCATCTTGGCATGCAACATCAAGCCCYAGGGAAAATGCTTTCTTGCCAACACCCTCTCYATAATCCTCAGCTGACCACCACTGATCCACTGAGTTGCGGGGGACCCATATACCCTCACAACCATCACTGCCACATAGCGATGAACTAGGGAATCCATCAACCCAATACTGACCACAGAKACCGACATAAAGTTATCCCTTGTACTGTACCTCCGGCCTAGGATAGCCAACTTCCCATCCGCAAGTACTATGGGCTCCATCGGTAAGGGAGTTCCCTGAAAAGGGAGCTCTGTCAAGAAATAAACATCCTCCACTACAGTGAAGGCCAACTACTCCCCCCGCACCATAAAACAATGAAGATTCGGACTCCACATCCAAATCAAAAACTACAGGAGGTACTCCTGGGCCCGTATCAGAGGGCACTCAAAGAACTTTAGGAGCCCATACGCTACCAAAGTGTCAGGGACTCCTGACTCCTTATTGGTTACGGCCTGCCACAACTGGGACTAATCTCTCTCTCTCTCTAGTGAATCGGCATCGTCCAAATGATCACCTACATCCACATATACAGTACTTGATCAGCCATCTCAAACATCCAAACATCAAAATCTCCAAAACTCCTCTAAACTCGCTCATCCACTCAATAACACAACAGGTACAAATGAGGTGGTATTGTGGGCCCTACAACTATATAGTCCATTTTTCCAAACTTCCAGACTCACTTCAGGGAGCTCTAGGCATCCATTTTTCGATCTGTCTTCACCCACAGGATCAACACCCTGTCATCTACACCATGATAGTCCCTGAGTCACTTTTCATCTTTAGCCCCTGGGGGACTCTTTTTCTCCTATTCCTCTCAGGTACGCATGCTTACATTATTCAATACCCACTATATGATCTTTCTCTTCAGATATTTTTCACATCGGGTATTTGTTTTTCAAGTGTGCAGGTACTTGATCATCATATCTCAACAGTCTTCATTCAGGTATATCCTCAACACTGGCATGTAGTCATTCCCTCTGAATACCAAGATGCATCTCCCAGTCACACCCTCTGATTTTTGCCTCTAGGATCCTTATATCCAGCTCTGCAGTACCGTCACCTCCACCACATTTCAGTACTATCACCCGGTAGCACTCACACCCACATGAGTTGTCCCATTCATCGTTCCCCCCAGGAACTTTGACACTCATGTTGTTCTCACCATTTAGGGATGGGAGTCTCGATAGTCTAACACCATGTCGCGAATCAGCCACATACTCCTTCTCCTCATTTTTATAGACTATCCAATGGACTGCCAGGGTACTTCCACATGGTTTTATTTTGGCTACACTCCCGTAGCATCATTAACCATCCATTTCATCCACCACCAATTTTCCCATCTGCATATTTCCCTCCATACATTTCCCTCATATAGAAACCCGCCTATGGGGCCCCAACCCTCCACTCGTTTTCCAACCAACTTTACCCATCCTTCGGCCAAGCCATCTTACACTAGGGCACCCGTTTATGTATCTACATTAATATCCCACCTTCTTTTTTAATTATTTTTGTAATTAAGCCATTGTTTCCATCATTTTACATAGCTTTTTGTCGTCACCTTTGGTGACCTTCTTCCCTTTTGGAAAACGCAACCCATGTCGCCCTTGGTTGGGGAATTCCTTATCACCCACTCCTATTGACATCGTCCATAAACCTTGAGTATACCACAAGCCACCTACCTCTGCTCTCTGAGTTTGTTCACTTTGTCTCGCCTCTGGCACAACTTATCCGATGTCTAGTTGTCCCCCTGACACTCGACCTAGTTGTACGGTTGCTGCCACTTCACATATATCCCCAACCAAGGGTAGTCTTGAGTCTCCATGCATATTGATTTCGTCCATGTACCTCCTCAGTTCATGATCTCATCCAATAAATTTCCCGAAGCCCTTTGTTTCTTGGATTCGCGTCTCCCTTTTTTTCGACATCAGCACAGTTTCCAAAAGGGCGACCGTATCTTGACTCTCATTAACTTTACAATGAAGAGTCTATGATGGTACAGGGAGAACCATCATTGCTCTCTATTTTCGTTGACCCCCATAACATTCAACTTCAACACTTTCTCATGTTATGGTTGGTCTTATTTTGCGACTATTGAAGTTGTTTTTATATTTGCCGAAGACCTTTGAAATTTGTGGGGCCATCAATGCCCGCAGAATCCTTGATACTTTCTTTAGGTGTCATTGCTTACTTTTTAGAGTATTGTCCCTCATCAAAATATTCCTCTTCTCTTACCAACACACCCCCAAGGGCGCTGTAGTCATATTCACCAACACACCACTTCAGTTACTGTCTTACACACTTTTTGAGTTACATGACACGAGCATGGGGCATGCCCGCCTCGTTTGTACACAATTTATTTTTCACACCTTGATAAAGGTTGGGTCCTACAGGTTTTCCTCTCCCTCCAACGGGTCGCTCTTTATACTCTCACTATCGCTCTTTCTTACAATGATACTCTCAGTAGAAGAAACATTGATGAATTTCGGCTATATGTATGCTCCTAACCTCATCCATCAGGGGGCATCTGTTGTCAATGAAATTTCGTCCGCAAATGGTTACATAAATCTAGCATATTCAAACAGCTATTAGTTCACCCATGGACCAAAAATTACCAAAAAATCATTTCCAAAAAGTCCAAAACTATACAACCAGCTATAAAATCAGCATGCGCTAAGGAGATACAGGAAGCACGTGCACGTGC
>JASDQU010739597.1:197862-208321 GCA_032191745.1 Picea mariana
CAGTTTTCCACGTCATCTTCACTATACTCAAGAATGTCGTAGAATTTTTCAAATGATAACCCTTTAAAGATATCAACTTGTTTGTCAAATGATTTCTTGGTTAAGAACAACAAGTTGAGTATCAATTTAGGGTCTTGGACCTCATTTGTGCTCCCAACTAGATCTATCTTAGTCAGCTTTTTGAATAATTCTTCTCTTCTCGTTATGGCCTAGCTGCATGCTTGGACAATAATATTTAAGTTTTTAACCTTTTCCTTCCAGCATGTGTTTAGTTGTTTTATCTGGTTCAGAGAAGGGACATCCTCCTCTCTTCTTCTCAACTCTGTCATATTGGTAACTTTAAAACCAAATGGTACAACTGCATTGAGGTAAAAACCTTCCTAATTTTTCAATACTGCCTGTAAAGATTCATGAAAAGTGTGTGCTCTCATTCCAAAAGAGACCATGCTCTTTGACATATACCAAGCCTCTATAGTTAATTCCATTATTTTCTTGATATTCTTCTCCACATAGCCCTAGGCTAATGTGAGACGACTTTTCGATCCTTTTAGTTTTTCTACAAGTGTGGTAGGCTCGATCATTTCTAAAGGAATAGCAAGTACTGGAAGAGGCATTAAAGTTTCCTCCAATTCTTTGATTTGTTCCTTTAACCCGACATTCTCTKCTTCAAGGCTTCCAATAGAATTATCTAGAGCATCTTCAGTTTCTCGGTGAATTTTGTAAATTTTGGATGGCCGTATGTTTCGTAGGTTAATCTCTGAACRATATTTCCCCTTTTTATTCTTTACATCTCTTTTCTCAATGATCAAATTTTTGGACTCGCTGTAAAAAACAGTGCTCTAAAATACAAAAGACTCTTCTTCATCGAAGGTCTCGCTCTCAATTATTTCCATCTGAGGATTCTGGTGAGCAGTGTTCTCTAGCTAGTCGAAATTGAGGAACACTTTTTCTATGTCAATTGCAAGTTCCATATCCTCAAGGGAGAGGTCGTGGATGTAGCTTTCACCTCGAGGTCCCTCCTCTTCTTGCACAATGTTTTTTCTTTTATTCCTCAAGGGAAGCTTGTGAGAACTTTCAATTTTTCCTAAAGGAGGGTTCTTATCTCCTCCTTCACTTGAAGAATTGTGGGTTACTTTCTTAATTTGGTGGGTCATTGGAGATTTTCTCTAATGTGTTGTACTCTTTGGAGTGACAGTCATGGATTGGGCACTTTTCTCACTCGATCCTTTTCCTCTCTACTTGTATGACTCATTGGTTTTGAGTATCATTACCAGGTCATCGGTGTCACGAGCGAGAGTGCCTGATACATTATCTTCAGCTTCATTCAGAATAGCATTAATGAAATAATTGTTGAAACCAACATCCAATAGATGTTCTACAAAAATTTCTCTAGGGTCGAACCCTTTTACTCTTTCAGTATATTTTAGATTGAGGTTGTGGAAGTAGCCCATGAATTCATCAATCTTGTTAATATTTTTGAATATGAAGTCCCCAACTTTCCAAGACAGAGGTATGAATTTGTTTTTTCTCTTTTCATGGAAAATATGCAACCAGTAGTTGTACTGCCTTGTTATTTCAGCAACAAACATTTTGTCAGATATGTAGCACGGAAGGAAGGAAGGATTTTCCTTGGAACCAAAAATCCTTATAATGTTATAATTCTCCATTTTTTCTAGTGTCCCCTTCCTATCCAGGAACTTACTCACATGGTCATACATTTGAGGAGTGTCCTTTACAAATAGAAAKCCTTTAAAAGCTGAGACAAAATCATTAAAAACTTCATAAAAATGTTGGGAGGCCTTGTGCCTCCATAATGTTTGATACCAGAAGGTTGTTGGGTCAAATTMACAGTTTACTTTCTTACACATAGATAATCGCGGGAACTGATAGCAATGCACTATCGTCAAAACCAAATAAGATGACATAAATATTTTTTTCTCCTTCTTGTATTGTGACAAATGAAAAGAGATTTCAATGGAAATCAACTTACTCCAATCGAAGATGGCATTTTTTTTTACCGTAAAACATAGAATGTAAAGAATCATATGGTAGATGTTGGTTGTAGTTTCTTGTCCTGATATCCTCATGAAAAGCCATGCAATTTCCCAGAAGGGATTTTTAAACGAGCCAATCTGCAATCTCGTGATGTCATCAGGGATAGTCGTTGGGTCCTCTAGGAATTCAGGTAAGAGGTCCAATACATTATCATGCTTCTTTAATAACTCCCTGCAATCTTCTCCCTTAAAGGTGAGCATTGCCTCAAGAAGTCTCAACATCTTACAGAATACCTGAGGTGATAGAGCGACAGGGGAATGATCCTGCAACTGAATAATATGTTCGCTTGGAATATATCTCTCGGTGCACCAAATTACCAACTTCTTACGCTCAAACACTTCTGAGACACAACCTGTGCGTGCAAGTCCAGACGTCCAGATTACTTCCTTCTGGGCAGAAGGGGATGAGTAGTAGGAATATGATCTAGACCACTGAAAACTCGGGTCCTCGCACCTGAAAATATTCAATGTATCTCCATAGAACTATTGTCGAGTTACTGTAATAACTTGACGAGAATGTTCCCTTGCTCTAGATTATGTTTAAAATGAACATTGGAGGGGGATAATATAATCCTCCGCAAATCCTACTTTAATGTGTTTTAATAGGAGATCTCCTAGAGCCTTTTACTTATTAATGGCAATCCTTTCAAACCTGTATGGTAATTTTTTAGCATTAAAATCATAGTAAATGTGAATTGGGAAGAGCGCGAGGGTGGCGGGAACGGACGGGAGAAAAATATGATTTTATATTTTTGTGAACCTGCGAACCCGCGAGTCCACGATGGTATAAGGTACGAAATTGGATAAGTATAGAATGGCGTGGTGGTCGAAGGGACTCATCATAGGCAGAATGAGACTTGGAAGTTCGGGGAGTTCAGGGATCAAAATGTAGATCACAGAACTTTTTGGTGCAATGTGTATATCACGGAACATGGGAGCATGAGAGTTCGATCCTGCCAACCCAGGAATCCATGATCGTAAAATCRRCTAAGTATGGAACAGTACGTTGGCCGGTCAGACTYATGATGTGAAGTTATAGATGGAGATGAGAAATCGTAAGTTCTCCAACCCAAGAACCTGCAGTTTGAAAAATACAACTAAGTGTAGAACTAGAAAGGGATAGTAGGAGGGAAAAAGAAAAGGGTAAGTATAGAAGAGGGAAAAGAAAGGGAGAAAATAATTTTGGAAAATAGAAAAGGGGAGAGAAATTTCAGAAGCGGGAAATGACCTCAACGGTCTTCTAGAGCAATCTAAATCTAGTTGTAACCACTAAATCCATAAAGAAAAGAAAAGAGCTTTTTACCAACTAATGTATCTATAACTTGATCAATGAAAGGAAGAAGATATGGTGTTTCAAAGTGGCTCTGTTAAATTCTTGGTAATCAATGAAAACTTTCCACTTACCATTTTTTTTGGTACAATTCCCAATGGTGAAATACAAAAGCTATCTAAGATAGGATACTTAAAATTTACATTAAGTAATTTTTACAATTATTCTTTCAGTGTCCCTCTTAAAGCAGGATTCATTCATCTCTAGGGTTGGTGAATGGGTTGGAAATAATCTCTAATATATATGTGATGTGTACAAATATTAGGATGAGTCCCTCTCATGTCAGTGTATTCCTAGGCGAATGCACCACTGTGTTTTTACAGTAGCTCAATCAATTGATTTTCTATGAAACCTATAACCTAGGATTAATGTTAATTGTCTTTCATGGGATAATTTCTACTAGTACAATGCAATATTATGTTATGATATATAAATTATAAGGCATAGAATTAAATTGTAGTGATTGAGAATTTAAGGAGCAATTCTCTTGAGGATACTTGTCCAAGATATGATCAAAGAATAGTGACATCATATGTTGAAAGGAATAGCAATGCACTATGAAATTAAAAATCATATCATCTTCAATTTACTTCTTAAATATTAGGACTTAATCAAGTGTCCATAATTGTTGAATAATCTCACCATCACTATCCTCATTTCCCATCATAATTGGTGAAATCTCTAAGTATGTGGATGGTTTAGCTTGAGGATACAAGGCAAGTTTCTTATTTGTTTTGAACTTTGAGTTTTTATAAAAGCTCAATTGTTTGTTGATCATATTGCAGAGTAAATTTCAAACTAACTCTAATGCACTTGATTCATAAAGTTAAAATTTTCATCGATCAAGAGTGTGCCTTTTAACTTTTCAATATTTGGAAAGTAAAAACGTTTGTTGATGGAAAAGTTTTGGATTACATCGATCATGCAAGGAAACAAAGTGATTGAAATTTAAAATTGCCACCAATGAAAATTGCAAAATTAGTTGATAAGCTTGTCATTGTGTTTTTGAACTTTTTCCCATCGAGGTGAAAACCAAGTTGTATGACGTTCTGATTATAAAAAAAAATTGCACAAATTCAAAAAACGTTATGGATCTCTCTACTTTTTAACTTATGTGAAATCTATTTTGAGTTTTGAACACTAATACACTACAGGGGTTGTCTAGTATGTATCATTGATCATTGAAACTTTTACCAAAAATAAAGTGTTAACCCTTCATCGATTTGAAAAGTTGAAATTGCACATCAATTACTATTTGGAGATGTCATATCATCATGGTGAAAGATTTCTTATTTTTTCTATGAAGAGTTTGGCTCCACGACATTTTGGGTTCATCGGGATGAAGTTAAACTTTGTTCATTTGAGTGAATTCACACCATGAAATGCAGCCAATGTATCCTTGATATCAAAATGTTGTATCCATTCCTCGATCTTCTGCCATTTTAATCTCAATTTCTTATCTCATGTGTAGATTGATTGACGTTGTTTGCATTTTTTTGTTTGCATTTCTTGTGTAGGACGATTGTTATTTCCTCAATCAATTTGTTTCAAACAAACCTTCTTTTTCAAGTTGTCTAAGATAAATGAATAATCTTGTTGCATCAATTTTGTCAATTAGAAAAATATAAATTTTGTTTATAATAAAAAAAAATGATGATTTTCTCTTCTCAAACATTTGATTGGATTATTAGAAACATAAATGCTTGATAGATTTTGTGCAAGTAAGGAAAGTTAGTTTTGTAATATCAATTGTATTTTTCCTTTCTTAGGTATAATTCCTCTCAGGATATCTTCATCTGGAACTTCAAATAAATACCCAAAAAACAAAAACAACCTATGCTTGAAACCAGGGAGAATAGGGGTGTATAGAAACTAAATCAACTCAATAAAAAATTTCCCCTATCATCCAAATACCTAGATCAGAATCAAAAGTAATGAAACCAATCTATACAGAATCTATACAGATACAGATGCACACATAATCCTCGGATTTCTCTTCCAAGATGGGGAGATTTTTATAGAAGATTATATGAAGAGGATTATCTTGATGTTATTCATCCAAGTGACCCTATATGAAGAAGGATTATGACTTGGTATTTATCAATCTCAGGAAGTCTCACCTCCCCATATGAGGAATGCTTGTGACTTGGTATTTATAAATATCAAGAAGTCTCACCTTCATTATGTTGCAACAAGACCCCAATTATGCCTTTCTCGGAGGATTTGGATTAGATTACATCTCACACATATGTAAATAATATAACCATACTAAATGATGAAGGTTGGATTAGATTACATCTCACACATATGTAAATAATATAACCATACTAAATGATGAAGGTTGGATTAGATTACATCTCACACATATGTAAATAATATAACCATACTAAATTTAAATAATATAACCGTATTAAATGATGAGGGGAGGTGCATTGGATTCTACCAACCCTCAAAATTGAAGAACTACTACAAATTGATAGACATATGATAGCAAGGTTTGTAGAGAAATTCAATATGGAGCATGACACTAATAAAATACTCACCGGCTAGTGGGTAGAGGATCTAAAATATTTTCTAGAAAAACTAATGGTGAGGAACCCATATATTTACACAATGGATTATATAGCCATATTGTACGAAAAGAAAAAATGTACTCACTTCAAAGATGCTTGGTTTCTCTTAGCAGACACAATTGTTACTATTGGGAGTGTCTCCAGTTAGGCAAAAATTATATCTCACTCTCTAAACAGGATGATAAAAAGGGAACAAAAGAAAAAATCTAAACTTGGAACAATTCCTACCTTTTACATGGAATCCTACTCGATGGATGTGGTTTTTGCAGCTGATCTCTTCCCTGTAATAAATTGGAGTTGGCATATGTCTAAGCCTCCAATTATTGTTTATTGCCAACTAATTTAGGAAAATAGGTATAAAAAGAACTATGCCAGAATCAATGGCTTGTTTCTAGCACCTCTTTACATGTTAATATTTTGTAAAGAATGCCCAAGACTTACCAAAGAATCCATTAGGTTAATTAAGTGCATTGGGAAATGGTATCTTCAAGAAGATTGCACCTACCTCATGATTTATGGTTTAATTGCAACACCTTACCTCCTCCCCAAATTTATACCAAATAGACTTATCTTAATTGAAATTGCATACCAAACATTTTTGCAAGGATTCAATGTGCAAAAGATTAGTGAAATAAAAATTTTAATCCATATAATTTTCATTTGGGACATTATGAGGTCGGAAAATGCAAAGCATGCAAGATAGCAAGCTAGTGGCATTATCAAATACAGATTTCCCCAAGGCCAATTTAGGAGACATGATCCATTTGGCATATTCTCAAAGAATAGAGATATGGTTTCCATCACTTGGCCCTAAATTCATAAACAATGGGATAGTGAGATCCCATATGAGAATTCCACTGATTTGGAATAATTTCAACATAGGCTAAATTCTAAATAATTTACCTCTTTTCATAGTATGACATTAGATGATCAAATGGAGGTGATCTAGCAATAGTTGGTAGAGGAAAAAGGGATGATTAAGGAATAGGAAGAGGAAAAAATAAAATATAAATAAGTTAGGCTAAGAGAAGAAGAATATTTGAAAAAAAAATATGAACAAGAGGAGATTAAAAGACGATAACAAGAAGAATAATTTAAAAAAGAAAAAAGAAAAAAGAAGAGGAGATCAAAAAAAGGAAATAGGAAGAAGCTAAGAGAATTGCAGTTGAAGCAAGAGAGAAAGCTTAGAAAGACTTAGAAAAGAGAAATAGGATGAATATAAAGAGAAAATAAAAATAGAAGAAGAACAAATATTGAGGGGAGAGAATGAAAAAGGAGAAAAAGAAAAATTAGAAGCAATAGAGAGGGAAATATTAGAAGAAGAAGAAAAGAAAAACAAGGAGAAAGAAACAAGTAGGAAATAACAGGCCCAGATAAAGATCAAGTGAATCCTACCACTAAATATATAAACATGTCATAATAACAGTCACCAAGCCAAGTAAAAATCTCTTGCTAACATATCTTTCAGAATGTCCTTCAAATTTTAGGTTTCTGATTCACTCTGAGGTCGCCTAGGGTTAACCTTCCGAGCGCTTTTGCTGCAGCCATGGCCGCCCCCGAAGGAGGGGTTCCATCGCCCCCTCCTGCCACTGCTGACTCCTTCCGCAAGCTTCTGGTCGCCCATGGGAAGAAGCTTCCCCTAGCTGCTCCCCAAGCTTTGTTAAGAAACTCGACTCGATTATGGAGATTGATCTTCCCCCTGACCACCCTATGTGTGTAGCAGTCTCCCTATCACATCGTGGTTTGGTAGGACAATTTATGGGGCTCTGGCCCTCAACCAGGTCCACAGACAACTGGATCCAAAGAAATGGGTGCTCGTTGATCCAAAACAGTGTAACTTGCTATGCGGTTGGAAGAGGCTTCTTTATCTTCGAATTCATCTCACAAGAAGACAGAGATCTCATCTTTAGAAATAAACCTTATTTCATGGGAACTCAAGGGCTCTACCTAAACCGTTGGACACCAATATTTGATCCAGCGGTGGAAGTACCCAAGGACATCTGGTCTAGGTAAGACTCCCAAACCTCCCAATCCATTGTTGGAATCCCACTTCACTCTAGGCAATCGAAAATGGGCTCGGTCATTATATCGACAGAGCGGACCCCAAGGACCAATACTCATGTGCACGCATTTGTGTGGAAGTGGATCTAGAGGTAGGTATCCCAAAGGAAATCAAGTTAAAGTTTGGAGACTAGCAGCATTACCAAAAGATTGATTATGAACAACTTATGTTCAAATGTACGGATTGTCATGAGTACGGCCACTTTCAGTGAAACTTCTCTAAAGACCCAAATAAGTAGAACGACAATGGAGAAGGATGTCAACAACCCAGAAGAGGAAGAGCCTCATCCAAGGAAAAAGGCCCAAGGAACAAAAAGACAAACCCTGCTCAATCCAAGGAGCAAGAAACCAACCAGAGACAGTGACATCAAACAGGTTTAGGGGAATAGATCCAGAAATAGAGAAATCAGCAGGGGAAGCCCCTCAAGATTTACCTATAGTAGAAGCAGAGCAAGGGAAGTCAACTCCAGAAGCCAGAGAAGAGTCGATGCCAGAAAGGGTGGAAGAGAAAGGAAAAACTGTGGGGGGAAAGAACCTAGATTCAGAAGTTGAGGAAGGAGAGGTCTCCTCAGACAGTGATAGTGAGGGAGAAAGTGACACCATTATCACCCCAATAAAAACAGGCTGAGGCAGGAAATCCAAGAAAGAAGAAAGAGAAAAGGAGACATACAAAGATGTTTTGAGTGGATCGTAGCCAACAATTAGACAACTAATCAATGCTAGGCAAACAAGGAGGCACTCCAGATCCCCTCAAGGAGCCCATACCTCCCCCCCAGTTAAATCATGAGACTAACCTCCTAGAATTGTAGGGGTTTTGGCAGTAGAATAAAGGAAGAGGCGCTTAAAGATATCATCAGAACTTAAAACTTTGATATCCTTCTTATCCAGGAAACCAAGATGGAAGAACAAGACTTCCTCAACATAACAAACACAGTTTGGAAAACAAGCAAAGGAATAAAAGAAACCGCAAGAGGAGCCTCAGGAGGTATAGGCACTCTCTGGAACCATATGAAGTATGACCTCATTAAATTTGAAACATGCAAGCATTGGATCGACACCAACCTCCTTCACAAAGAAATGGGCCAACAGGTAAGTCTCTTCAATCTTTATGTGCCTATCCTCTTGGAGGAACAAATATTTTTCTGGGATACCCTAAAATATTACCTACTACTAAATGAGCTAGAAAATATCATTATTGGGGGGGACCTCAATGTGACCCTAGCAGCGACCAAGAAAAAAGGTGGCTCCATTGTGAGAGATATAGCAAGGGAATGGGTAGAAGATATTATGTCATATTGGGAGCTAGAATATGTCAAACATACTAAAGGGAAATACACGTGGTCTAATAAGAGGGTAGGACCAGGGCACATTGTTGCTAGGATGGGCAGGTTCTTAGTTCATAGCACATTTATGCTTTTGGGACTCACCCTGTCCTCCTCCATCCTTCCTCATAATGTGTCAGACCACAAACCAATCATGTTGGATATTTCACATGACAAGAACCTCGGGCCAATCCCTTTCAGATTTAGCCCATCCTGGCTCCAAGATGAAAGCTTCCAGGATCTGGTTACCAAAACCTAGAATGAAACAGTAAGAGGCTATGTCTTCTTTGTTTGGGAAGAAAAACTCAGAAGATTAAAGGTAACGCTAAATTCCTGGGAAAAAACTCTCCCTAACCCTACTTTAGCCCGCCAAGAAACCCAAAAATAGCTTAAAAAACACCAGTTGAATATGGAAAATGAAGAAATCACCCAAGAAACTTTGCAACAAGAGGATTAGCTCCAAAGGAATTGGCATAAATCCTGTAGAGAGGAGGAAAAGTATTTGCAACAAAAATCCAGGAGCCTCTGGTTGGAAGTAGGGGATAAAAATAATGGCTTGTTCCACAAACAAGTTGAAGCTCGAAAGTAGTTCAAGAATGTCACAGAAATTTAGGTCCAAAATCAGACGATAACAGATTTTGAAGGCATAAAATAAATTGCGGCAGAAGCCTTCAAAACTCTTTACATAGAAACTCAAAGAACTGCTATAGATCCCAAATATTACCCCCTCTCTTTAGTTCCAGCCTTCATTCATGAAGATGTCAACATCAAGCTAACCAGGGTAGTCGATCAACAAGAAATAAAAGAGGAACTTGATCAAATGAACCCAAACAAAGCCCCAGGTCTAGATGGGTTCACAGCCAAATTTTACCAAAACAGCTGGGATATAATAAAATCAGACCTCACAAAGCTGATCAAGAAGTCTCAGACTTGCACCAAGATAGGAGGAGGAACAAATTTGTCTTTTCTTTCCCTCATTCCCAACGAAAAAAGGAGCAGTCAACTTTGAAAGGTTTCGCCCAATTTCTCTTTGCAACACAAGTTACAAAATCCTCACCAAAATAATAGCTAACAGAATTAAAAATATCCTTCCCGCAATTATCCTGGAAAATCAAGGAG
>JASDQU010739597.1:208421-221865 GCA_032191745.1 Picea mariana
AGAACTAGAAGAGGAATGGAACATGTTGAAGTAGTGGCTTCAAGGGAAAACCCTCTTAAAAAAAAGGAAAAAATACAAGAGAGGGTGGGGACCATTTTATAGACTTTGCACTACAGCAACAAGATATCAACATATAACAGCAGTCCCCCACATCCCCCCAGACCTAGCAATTTGGAAATCCATCTGGTCCTCCAAGTCAATTCTAAAGATAGATATGTATGTCTGGACCATGACACATAGAGGTATTATCACTGGCTAAAATATAAGAATAAGATGTTGGGAAGGCCCCTCCAGATGCCCACTCTGTTGTCAAGAAGAGGAAACTATAGACCACCTACTTTTAAGTTGCACTTACTCCAAAGAAGTCTGGAATTTAACCCTTGGACTGCACCCAGACACTCTTGTTTTACCTCAAGAAGTCACCGCCCTGCTCCAGAATTGGAACTCCCTCTGCCCTTTTCAAACAAAAAAAAAGGCTCAACTCTCCACTCTTTGGAGAACTCTCCCAAAATTTATTCTCTGGAAGATATGGCTCGAACGAAATAATAGCTTATTTAGGGAAGCCAAAAGCAGCCCTGCCCAGGTAGCCACAAATATAAAGGCCCATTTTGGCGAGAGCGCCCCCTACCTCTGTAAAGAATCAAACTCAAAACCGTTAGAATTGGAAGAGAAACTCTGGATTGAACATCTTAAGCTCCAAGATCAACAACAGCAAACTCATAACAACTCACACCACCAAGAATGGGAAATTAGGGTGGAGGAGCAACAGTTCGAAGAATGGAAAAGAAAGGAAAATAAGTATATTCTAGCCTTTGACAGAGCTTCCAAAGGGAACCCAGGAGTGGGAGGAGGAGGAGGAATCCTGGTAGGCCCCAACAGACTCCCAGAAATCAGGTTTCCCTGGGGACTTGGCATAGAAACCAATAACATAGCAGAAGTATTGGCCCTTTAGCAAGGGCAGCGGGCTAAATCAAGCTATTTTTCACAATGTCCAGGATCTGGTGATAATAGGGGATTCACGGCTAATAATCCAAGCCTTAATTCTCTACAACAAATCCCAAAATGCAAAACTCCAACACATTTTGGAGAAAATCCATCTCCTCCTGGGAAAGCTTCGAACTTATCATCTTTACCACGTCTTTCGGGGAATGAATGCAACTGCAGATGAAGAGGCCAACAAGGGATCCCTCTCAAGAATTGGAACCTTACAAATCAACAAAACCTTGACCAGTTGGGAACTCGCATGAGAGATTGGAATAAGACAGGGATACGAGAAGGAAAGTGGGCAAGTCAAGTCCTTGAAGGTACGGGATCGAATCCAAAACAGTCAACAGTTAAGAGGAAGTCATATCTGATGGAGTCACTCATCATTTGATCATTGAAACCAAGCAAGATCCCATGCTCTCTAGATTGTGCGTATCACATGGGAGTAGCGAATCTGTGGATTTCTGAGTTAAAAGGAGATGCAGGGAAGGAATCCATGCAGTCCAAAAGCAGTCAAAGATTGGGAAGGAAGGAACATAGTAGCATAGCGATCAGAGGAGAGAGAACCCGTGTAGGAGAAGCAACCTAGAAGCAGCAAGGGAAGCGATGGCGCCAAGCTCAAGTAGTAAGCCAATGATGGAAAAGCGGCTGGCAGCACTGGAGGTGAACATGCAACATCTTAGGCATCAGTTGAACAATCTAGATGACTTCCTCCAGAATTTAGATATCGATGCAGGGAGATGGCTAGAGATGTTGGAAAATGACATCACTTCTACCAAATTCGGTCTTTCTGAGGAGTTGGGGAAACTCCGCAAGGAACTCTAAGACCCAAAACAAGAATTTGATGAAAGGGTCAGCAGTTTGGAATAGAAGATGGAGCAGCTGAATAAATAATGGAAGAAGGAGAGGGATCACCCCAAGAAGGGAGGCTCCAAGTAATTTGGCAAGAGGCACCTAGGCCAGGAATTGGCCTCTGCAAATAACTCTGTGAGGAAGGCATTTTGTATAGAAGCCTTCGCAAGTAACGACTATTTTAAGAACTACTTGTGTGACATCTATAACTGTTTAGCCAAGTTTGGCCCAACTCATCTGTAATAGAACCAGTGGCTTACCACTACTTTTATATAATAAAATCCCATTATCCGTTCCTATCAAAAAAAAAAAAAAACAGTCACCAAGCCAAGTAGAGCAACAAATAGAGCATTGTTGGTGTTGTGCGCAGTTGTAAGACCCTAGGTTCAAGTTATATTCGGCATCACCTACATGCATAGATGAAGTCTCACCTGATGTATCTATTGGGACTGTAGGAACCAGGTTTCTGCAGTGTTAACGAAATGGGAGGTTATGTTCCTATTCATTCTGACTTAACTAGTTTTGTGCACGCTATTTTGCAGTTTTTCTTCTTTAGTTACTTAGTGGATTTCAATTTCGTATTACCATTCTATTCCTGATTATAAAATATATTCATTAATATAACATCTAAAATTTTGTTCCATGATCACATATAAATTAAATCTACTCTAGCATTCATTCAAATAGATTCCATAAGAAAACACATAAAAGACACAGAACGCAGTATTTAACGTGGTTCACCCAACTATGGGCTACATCCACAATGGCTCGCTTCTTTATTATGTTTTTTTAATAGCTGTGGGCTTGTGCACTACACTTACAAAGATATCTCATGATTATATTATCTTTATCCTAGCCTAGTCGCTCTACAATGCAAGCCTTTCTCTCTTTGCATCCTCTCTTTTACATTCAGGAACTCATAAAACTAACAGACATACTTTTACAAATAGAATCAGAGAACCCAAGAACCCCTATTTTTCCAAACTTTTACATATTTATACATACAATTTTGGGCTTAAACCCTATTATGTTCATCCCAAAACCCTATTACAATACATAATTTCTTCAGTTAGCTAGTTTTTTGGGATGCTTTCACCTACTTTTCTGTCTGCATGTTTCTTTATGTTGTTTTTCTATTTCAGGAATGTTGGGATGGCATCCTTATGTCATGCTTCCTTTTCTATCACTTTCTTCTCCTACTTTATTCTATGCTCTCTGTTTTATTACTCTATTTTCTTTATTCTTCTGTCTGGGTGTTGTCTTCCTTCTTTGCACTATCCTCCTAGATGCACCTCAATTACGTGCTCCCTAGCCTTCCTTCTTCTTCCATCCACTTTTCATATACTTATGATTTTTACCAAAACTACCTATCCAACAGGCCTCCAACACTCACCTGTGGCTCATCCCGAGCCACTCAGGCATGTTTCCTGCTCTTCCATGTTGCAATGAAATTTTGAGAGGATTCCTTTTCTACCTCCACCTCTTTGATGATCGTGTCCTATGTTTTTGAAATCTCCTCTACCCCCAATGCAGTCAAGGCTGTGATTTTTTCCTCTACTTCATATGCTTCACGTTTGACCTTACCCTACAAAGTGGCCAACTCCCCTATTAATCTCACCGATTCTTCTTGTAGTGGTCCCAATCACTGTTGAAGGACATTTCATTGATACATCATCTTCTCTACCTCCAAGTATGACTACCTCTTAGCCAAAATGGTTTCCATACGTTCCACTAGTGGAAGAGTAGTTATCTCCTCCGACACTTGTTGCTCTCTTTCTTGTGCTTCTATTAATCGGGCTTCTACAACCTTCATCTCAATATCCTCTACTAACTTCGTCCATATGTGTGTGCTTTCTTCACGAAGTTTTTTGCATTCTTCTTCTACTTTCTTGATATTGGCGATTGTTTTCATCACCATTCTCGTCCTTCCTTCTCACACTTTATGTTTTTTTCCTGGCATGCTCTGCAATTTTAGGTCATCAATCTGCGCATGGAATCCCTTAATGACTTCACCAATATTTAGCACTTGTTCTTCCATAGTATCTTCTACTACTATGGGGACTATCGAGATTTCTTTATATAATTTTTGGATAGCTTCTTGGGTTTTCTACACTATGATTTTAGCTTCATCCTTTTCCTTTATGACTTTATTTTCCCTCTCCTCGGCCTCATCCTTATCCTTCATGACTTCTTCTACTCTATCTTTAACTTCCTTGTTTTTTTGAATCACATATTCATATTTCTCCTGGAACTGGTCTCTTTCGTCCCTTATTCTTGCCAATTAACAGTGTGCTTCCTCTCCTCTGTTCTTCATCTCTTGCAACGACCCTTCTTGCAAGTCATGTAGTTTCTACATTGGCATATTTGATACCACTATGTTGAGATATCCCAGTGCATTTACCTGCTGTTGTAACTCGAACGTTGGAAAATTTATTACATCTGTCTCATTCTGTAGAATTCTATGCCCGTATGTTAATTGTGTCCATACAGGAGGTGCACTTTTTTCTTCCTTACTTAGCATCTTGGGCGGTCCTTCCTTGGTCATGCACTCTTTAGTGATGCTTATTACTTCCAACATCTATTGGAGTGCTGTTAATTTATCCTGCACTCTTTGTTGTTTCTACTCTTGCCTCCTTGTTTCTTCCTCTATGACTTCTTCCACGACGTCCCTTACTTGGTAGCCTATGTGGTCCATATCATCGTTGGTTAAGGTATACATTGGGGTTTCCTTATTCTCTTTAGTTTTCTTGTGTGCATGTCCTACTTGTTCCTTCCWCTTATCCTTTATTTTCACGCATGTTGTTGGAATTTTTCGTTTCTCTTTTGTTGTTGAGGGGCCAGGTGTATATCCTATGCCAATGTTTTTCTCATTCCYTTGTTGGTCATCTAGTGGCTCATCGCTCTTATCCTGATCTTGTTCTTCATCTGGTTTCCCCATTTTGTTTGCTGGGGTTTTCCATCCTTCTTCCCAGTCATTTACAATTTGACATACATCCCCCCGCTATCAACCTAGAATTGGTTGGCAACCATTGATACGTCGGGTCTCTCTTGACCTACACATACATGTGGTGCATGCCCGCTTTAAAATGTGTGATATCCTTATATGTCTCCACCATCTTTGTGTCATACATTTGGCTTAGGTTGATGGATAGTTGGTATGGATTTTTGGTTGTCCTTGATGTCAACTATTGGAGAGTGATATTGTATATTGATGTCAACCCTTAGTGATTGATGTCAACCCTTGTAGAAAGTCTGGTAGCAAATTCTGGTAGCACAAAGGTTTGGGTAATGGCCCCAAGGTTGTTTCATGTATAATGGTACGATTTTTAATGTATTTGAAGGTAATACTATTCTATATGGATAGTACATGTCATTCCATTTCCGGTGGTATGTGTAACGTCACATAACTCCTCATGGTTAGAGAGTTATGGCCATGAGAAGTTGGAGAACCCAGGTTTGGGTAATGGACCCAAGTTTGTTTGATGGATAATGGTATGAGTTTTGATATATTTGAAGGAAAGATTATTATATATGGATATTAAATGTCATTCCATTTACAGTGGTATGTGTAACATCACATAACTTCTCACGGTTAGAGAGTTATGGCCACGTGAAGTTGGAGAACCCTCATGAGTCATCTAGAAGCCCCAAAAGGTCAAAGTAGTCAAAGTGGTTTAAGAGATTTTAGAAGGTATATAATAAATTGAAGTGACGAGTGTACTATAATTCAAAGTGAATATGAAAGAAATTATTTAAATAATAAAGTTAATGGAGAAATTACTAAGTTGACAAGTGGTTAGAAATGGGTTAGCCCTAAAATAAGGAAAGTGGTTCAAGATGGTTAGAAGGTAATCCCTTGAGGTAAAGTGAAGTGATGAGTGTACTATAAGTCAAAGTGGATACAAAATAAATTATTTAAATAATAATTTTAATGGATAAATTACTAATTGGACAAGTGATTAGAATTTGGTTAACCCTAAAATAAGGAAAGTGGGTTAAGATGGTTAAAAGGTAACCCCTTGAGGAAGCTACATGAAAGTAGAAATAAGAGGAAAGGATCTCTCATTTTAATCACACTTGAGCATATTGAATATCTACAGGTGAATGAGGTAACCAAAGGATATCTAAGTCGAATTTCAGAGAGAAGGTGAAGTAAAGAAGGTCGAAATTCAAGGGAGGATAAATTATTTTGATGATGCTTTCTAAGGTATGTTATTTACAGGTCATCTCACCATTTTCACAATAATTTTTTTTTCTAGAATGATTCTGACCGTGAAATTGATAGGCCATTGAGAAAACATATCCAAGTAGTTGTGGTATGAATTTCATCTTGTGGGTCATTGTATTTTTGGAGTTACACGACGTGGAAAATAGGGTTTGTGGCTAGTCGTGAAACTAGTCTAAAACAAGTGTTTCAGGTAAAAACGTCATAAATTCTTCATAACAGATCCAAATTAAGTAAGACAAAAAAAAATTGTTATAGTACAGTCTATAGTATTCTGTGTAAAATTTCCATATCCATACAACAAATATTATGTGTGGGGCATGCTCTACAAGTTCGCTCTCTAGAATAAGCCAGAATTCAACAAGGTATGCCATTTTTTCTATAACTATTTTTCTGAGAGGTTCCAAGTAGTGACACTTGGAGGAATTAGATAAAACACACTAAAGAACATCATGTACTATTTTCATATCTTTATTCATTAAATGTACATAGTTATAATTATTTCAAGTTAGGGTTGTTGACTAATCCAAAACTAGTCATGTGAGACTAAAGTAAAGTTTGACGAAAATGCTATTTTGTTGTTGTTAAATTTATGGAAGGTTTGCAGGTATTTGATCATATACACCAGATCTATTACAAAGTTACAAATAATATTTGGATGATGAAATTGATGAGGGCTTTTGGTTGAGGTACATGTTGGGTACATGGTTGAGACAAGTAGTTGATGAGTTGTCACATACATGAGGTGTATAGTTGATGATGTTGGTACATCTTGATGAGTCATAGTCGATGAGTAGTTGATATATGATTGGTACATACTTGGTACATGGTTGGAGGCACTTGTTAGTATTATTGGTGACACATGGTTTATGGATGATGTAGCATACTTGTATTGGTATATTATTAGAAGAACATATTGATCTTGGTGATGATTATGAATTGTTGTGTTATGCTTGGTTGATGCACATCTTTGAGAGTTTTCTTGGTGATTGATATTGGTGAGTAGATCTGATTTGTTTGATAAGATTGATGAGACAGGTTGTTGTGATAGGTTGTTTGGACAGGTTGGTGTGACATGTTATTTGTATAGGTTTGGTGCATGGTTGATGCACTTGTTCATGGTACAGGTTGAGGTATAGGTTGGTGCATGGTTGATGCACTTGTTTATGGTACAGGTTGGTGCATGGTTGATGCACTTGTTTATGGTACAGGTTGGTGCATGGTTGATGCACTTGTTTATGGTACAGGTTGATTATAGGTTGAGGTACAGGTTGATGCATGGTTGATGCATGGTTCAAGTTGTTGGTACATGTTGTTTGGTGTAGGTTGATTGGTACATGTTTACATCAGTATATCTCGCAGTGATAGTGTGACAGTAGTTCCATCATTCTACTTATACGTCAAGGCGGTTGGATGGGAAAAGGACAGGAGGTTGTAGCCACCTTCCGGTTGTAGCCGGAGAACATAAGGGTTTGTAGGCTCCTTCTATTTGTAGCCAAGAATTGGGGAGTTGGATCTTCCCTCAGGTTGTAGCCTGAGAAACTAGGGGGTTGGAGCCTCCTTCCAGTTGCAGCTAGAAAACAAAGGAAGTTGGTGCTTCCAATGAATGTAATTCTTCAAGACATATATGAAAAAGAATTATGTGGTTTTCTCTCGCTTTGGGTTTCCACATAAAACACTAGTGTATTGTGTATGTGTGTGTGTATGATTGTTCATTTGTTCATTGCTTATTTACTCTGCAGTTATTGGATGATAATGCTACATTGATATAACACTTGGATTATATGATTAAAAAGGATCAAATTTCTCTATTATTGATTCACCCCCCCTCTCAGTAACCCAACACTCTGTTGATATGTGCAGTGTGTGTGCAACTAGATATGTGATGTTTTCTTGGTACACATAGAATGTGAAATTATTGTCTAGTTGTCTTCTTTTAATAGTTGTATGCCATAAGTTGAAATATCTCCCAACCATATTGCCTCTACATGATGTGCACATGTGTTGATAGTATTCTTGTTCTTTCCAACCAAACACCACAATTAAAATTATCAGTCATGGATAATGGAACTTCGTTCCCCTTTCCTGGGCCTCAATGAAATCCTACAAAAATGGGTTCACTAAAAAGGTAGCCCGGTTCATTTGAACCCATTCAACACATTTCTCTACATATGCAATCACTGCAGCTGAGACTTCATCCTTTTTTCACTTGCGCAACAAATTACAGGCCAACACCTATCTTGCAAACATGGCATTGGTGTCATTGATGTTATTCACATACAGCCCCCTCTTTCCCCTGAATGTCTAGAATTTTTCTTTCATCGCTTTTGAGAGAGATCTCTCTCCCGCCTTATTGAATAAAAGGGTCAGATTCTCGCCTACCTTTGGGATCCCTATAATCCTTGCAATCAATGTAGTATCAATAGATACTGGAGGATCTATCCATAGTGTCCGCCCATGGAAACAGCTGAGAAACACCTTCACACATGCATTAATCTCCAAGTTGTGCCTGAAATGTGGGATTTCCAACAGATTCAATAAGTTTTCTTTCTCTAATCTTGTCGCCCATTCCTATGTCTCCAATAGTATTTCTCATGTTCCTAGTACACTCTTAGTGTGTAAATATTTTTTCTTGGCCAGCTCCGATAATTTATGTTCGTCAGTGATGTCATGTTCCATGAACTTAAGGTCAACAACCTTGTCGAGCATCTCCCCTTCAATGCGTACATCAAGTGGAATTGGTGATGTTGGAAACATGTATTTCCCATTTTTTAGTACGTTGATTGATAGCACATTGTCTATACTTGGTGAAAGGTAATCTTCATGGAAGCTCACATGTGACGCTGAAGCCAAAGCTCCATGTACCTCCTTGACTTTTGGTGTATTTGATGGCCTCTTTGACTGCTTTCGTGCTTTTTTTTATGGTGTTCCAAACTTTGGTGGGGCCATCTGTCTTATGCATCTGATTCCTTAACTGGATCTATGTCTATTCTCTGGTAGTTGTATCTCAGCTCTAATGCACTCAGATTCGCTCTGGTTTTCCGTGGTTCGCTCACTCTTGAATGAAACAATGGTTTACGCTTAGTGATCCTTCACCATTTTTGTGCTTCCTTGCCAAATTTGCATGTCTCTTCACACCTTAACTACCTTGTCCAATCGACCAACATGGTTGATGAGTTGTTAAATAAATGCATCTTTATTACTAAATTCATCGTGTGATTTTTCCTCATAGTTCCAATCTGTCATGATTTTCGGAAATTTTTACCATTGAAGATTGTACGACATATTTATGGCCTTTCATTACCCCTGTGTAGCCGTCGTTTACATGCTTTAATGATTTTAATGGTCTTATCAGTGCCAAACTGTGCAACTGTTCTTGCTTCATCATCAACATGCTTCGCAGTATTTTTCTTCCATGTTTTATTTCCTTTCTTGGTGCAATTCCATCCCGATGCACGGTAATATTTCCTTCTGCATCTTTTCTTTTTCCTTGTACTCTAGCATCCCTTTATTTTTGCTATATCTACTTTTTATTTGATTTTCTTCCTTTTTCTAATTTTTATTTGTTTTTATGTGTTTTTCTTTCCTACTATGGTACAACTACTATGATACATGTGCTCTGGCGCAACCCATCTTACTGTGCAGACTTTCAGTCATCTCTATAGAGTTTCAGTTAACTTTCATTCACCATTCCTCCAAGGGATCCTCCATTCAAGGTTTCCAACTACACAACACCTATCTATGTTACATGTTGAATCACATATGGTCCTAACCAATGCATTCTAAACTTTCTTGGATGTTGCATGAACTTATTTTCATAGAGTAGTGTTAAATCTCCCACTTGTAACTTCTTTTGTTTTATGTGTCTATCTCTCACTTTTCCTATACTTATGATATTTACGAAAACTGTATCCAAAACTGCTTGTCCAACAAGAATCCACTAGAAAAAGAATCACAACAACAAACAATACCCCCTCCAAATAGTTTTAAATACCTAACTATGGAAGATGTGATTATTCCTAAATCAAGGACAAGTGAAAAAAAATAGTTATGGCGAAAGTAATAACCCTAGGAAGCCTAGAAAATATTATATCATGGGGAGACAAACCAATTCTTCACCCATTGGAAGATGTTTCATAATTGGAAATGATTGCTTATAATAGGAGAAACCAGACTCTTGTCAACTAGACCCAGAAGAGAAAGAAATTTAATCTGGACACTACCATCCTATGCACCATTGAAGAATAGGCAATAGACACTAAAAGAGACAAATTAAGTGACCTTTTTTCTATTGGGTTGGCTATATCACATGCCACAATGGAAAAATCTATATCTAAAACAAAAGAAAATCAAAACTTGGGAAAACAAGTACCATTGCTAGAAAACCAAGTAAAATATTACAAAGCTTCATAGATATTAGTAACCAATTTTGAGGAAGAAGTGTTGGAAGAGGATAAAATTAATACTTAGATCAAAATATATTTTATCTATGAAGTATTTGATGTAAATAAATTAAACATGCAATTGTCCATTTTGTACAAGGAGAACTTAATATGGAAAGAATAGCAAGGAAAAGATCAAGATCAGGTAAAATTCATCAAACAAATCCAAAACAAATAGGGGACATGAGGAGCACAACATTATACTACTAAAAAAATTGAATTGTGTGAATTGAAATGATACACCAATTATTGGGGTAGGATTTCCAATGAATCCCATAAACAAATTGAAGAAGAATCTATTTC
This sequence comes from Picea mariana, assembly GCA_032191745.1. Classification (NCBI taxonomy): domain Eukaryota; kingdom Viridiplantae; phylum Streptophyta; class Pinopsida; order Pinales; family Pinaceae; genus Picea; species Picea mariana. Next base: position 219,228 of record JASDQU010739597.1, read on the forward strand.
TTGCATCAAAATATGAGATTTAATTAATTACACTACACCATAGTGTACATTTCCTAATTTTGATCCTCTAGAAGGATTCCTCCTAGCTTAGTTGCTCAAGTTTTGAACCAGTTTGAAGAAGAAATCCAAAAACATGGGAAATAATTTAGAAGCATATATACACCAGAACGAAGACATTTACAAAAGTACTTGACTACTGAAGTTCACAAAGAAACACTACCTTTCCCAAAATAGAAAAGTATATTAAAATATTTGCAAGAGAGCTTATTTTGAGAACACCCTGAAAATGTCAAAGGCATAACCCCTAGCTCACATGAGGGTTAAGTTATGAAAACAATTTGCCGAATTGATTTTTGAATGTATAAATATATAAATCTAAGGCATTATATGGTATTTTTGGCTCTTAAGGAATGGTGAAAGATTATTATTGTGAATTATTGATATCTCTAATTCAGAAGCCCTCATGGGGCCAAAAATATTTTTTCCAAAGGATCATTGTAGAATGATTTAATTGGTGGATTACTCTACTATTAATTGTTTTCTCATGATGTACAGTAAGAATTTTTTATCATATTCTCAAGTTATCTTGGTTTATATTTGAGATTCTTTCTTGTAAATCTTTTAGCAAATTTGTAATGTGTTTTTTTTGTTTAGGGTTAAATTGTTCTTTCTATATTTTAACTATTCATTTGTTGTTCATTTCATAATAAGTTGCAGAATTAATCATGCAGGTGATTAAGGATTAAATGTCATTTTCTTTCTTTCTTTTTCCTATAGATTTATTTTCCTATAGCAGACAATTTCTTCCTTCTTGAAACTATTCTTGTTAAAGCAATTTTTCCTATAGTATTAATCCTTAGATTAATAAAATTATAGTGATATTTTCATCTACTTTTTCGAAGAGTTATCTCTTAGAAATAGCCTTCTTCTTCCATTTATTTAACTTAGTTTTTCCCCTTCTCATTTATCACTTAACAAAAGAATTTACAAATAAAAAAAAAAGAAATACAAAGAAAATTTAAATATTTCCATAAATCCCATCGAAAGGTTGTTAGACCATTAATCGGAAGTATTATTTCATTTAAACATGGAATATTATAATTGGGCCTCTTCCTTGAGTTTAATCCCTACTATTGATATTTGGGAATCCATAACCCTCAACACTCTTGATTTAAAACCAATGTATGGATCTACAGTAGCCAACCAAAGCCTTCCTAGAACTAGTGGATAACCACCAAGATTGGACTTAGGTTGTAAACCATGAAATTTTTTAGTTATTCCAAAGAATCCATAGAAAATACTACAACTTTTAATACTCCTTCAATTTTAATGGTATATCATTTAGCTAATTGAAGGATTGTGGGATTTTGATGTATACTAGGCAATTTGAGTCTTTCCATAGTCTCCTGAGTCATGACATTGATGGTGGATCCTTGGTCAATTTGAGTGTTTGAGATTGGAATATTGTTGATGTGAACAATGAAAATAGGGATTCTAGGGCCTACATATATTGTCATAAAAGTTTTCCCCAATATCAAGTCAGCTAGTTTACCAATTACATGGATCGTTTGAGGATATTTTGTTTTCCTACCAAGTTTCCTTAGGCATAGTTCACAGATAGCTTTGTCATAGATAAGAACATCTTTAACTAGTTGGAACATGGGAATTTTGACACATACATTATGTAACTCTCCTAGCAAATCAAACTCAAGTTGAATGAATGGTTTCTCCAAACTTAACCTCTTTGGATACGAAGGAGTTTTAGCAGTACTAGATGCTTATGGTTGATTTGCAATTCCTAGGAAATTTATATATACTATTATGGGAGTTTTATTAGAAATATCAACATGATTTTGTAGCTGGTTAGGAACTTTGTCATCATCATGTTTAAGAATGATTGGAGAAGTATTAATGTTAATCACTTTCCCTTATCGTAAATGGATATGTTGGAAATCAATAGGGGAAATGAAACATGTTAGGTAACTAGGTAAATCAGTGTTGTAAGAAAGCTATGATAGTTTATTATTTGGGTTAGGAACAAGATATTCATGTATTTGAGGAGGCTCATTGGATGGAAATTGCAACTATTATGGTTGTTGTAATTGTGAATGTTGGTGTGGTGGGTATGGTTGTGTTGCTTGTAATAGCATATTTCCAAAGGGAGACCTTTTTATGAGGAAAATATCTCTATGGCTAGGGGAAAAACACAACAGATGAAGTGAAACCCAGAAATCAACTCTAATCTCAAATATGATATATAATGAAATGCTAACAAGAGAAGGATAGAAGCCTACCTCGTTTGGACATTCGAAGAACACCACCATTGAGCACATTACCCAAAGATTTATACCTGCAACTCCTCCTCAACAACAAAGATACACAAGCATGTGGTGATCATATATAATGTTGGCATATAAATTAGAATAATCCATTAACATACATAACAAATACACCCATGGAAATTAATTCAAATATTTGCAAGATATCAATTGGATGAGAAAAGAGTATTTCTATTAATGTAATCAACAAAAGTACATAGGTGACAAACTTTTGTAACGATACATATCGGAACCAAGAAACTAAGTCCCTCCAGCTGCGCCTCCACCACTTTAATCCTCTGCAAATGCAAGCTCACATG
>JASDQU010739598.1:0-25473 GCA_032191745.1 Picea mariana
TTTCTGGCAGTTTTCAGAGGGGGCGCACCATCCTGGAGTGCTTCTGGCAGATAGAGCTTGGATATCTTCTTCTTCTGGAGTTGCTATTGTATCAGGTTCCATCTTGTATTGTGATTACTGTAACCTATATTTTCTCTACCTCATATATACACTAGATCTCAAACTGGTTTTCCCCAGGGGGTTTTGTCCAGGGTCATGTTGACCAAAAACACTGTGTCTACAAATGCATGTTATTAGCTCTTAGATCTATCCATATTTAAGAAAAAAATATGTATTAGGTGTGTTGTAGTTATTTGGTATGCATGTACTAATTTCTTATGCCTGAAACTACTTGCTAGAGCACCCAAATTGAGACTACAACCATAACAATCAGCAAAAACTAAACATGACTGTTGGCTGTTATAAAACAACAGAAAATTAAAATTAAGACAGCAGAAAACTTAGAGTCTTAGCTTGGTCAAAGACAGACCAAGAAGACAGTTGATAGGACCTAGAAAATTCACAGTCCCATCCCCTCATCCATGGACATTCATTCACCAGATGTCCTTCTGTGTAGAATCTGGTACACCATACTTGTGGTTGTCTTGGTCTGGGTATCGTCAATTCTTGAATATTCTATGTAAGCACTGATATGTGTCCTTGTAGTTGCACAAAATTTTCATATGTTGGGGGTCTGGTCACTCTCAAGATCCCTAGATATCCTGCCATGGATTCAATATTTATTGATTTCCCCAAGGCATCTGTCAAAGTGACTATCTGTTGTTGCGTTAACGGAATTCGTGTCAGAGGTAGCAATCCCTAGATATAATATTCTCTTTGATGTTCCTCGTGAATCGAATGTGCTAACCTCCCAATAACATCTTTAAACTTATGACTATATTCCTAGTCCGATTCACCTTCCCTTTGCTGAATTTTGTGCAACTCAGATAGAGCTTGTTGTTCTGACTGAGGTAACTTAAAATCTGCTATGAATTTTGTCCATACTTAGTCAAGTGTGAAGGCTTGTCCTTTCTCTCTTGGTACTCCTATCTCAATGGACTTCATGTACCATTTGAGAGCACAACCTCTCAAGGTAGTCTTGAAATCAACCAATTTATTTGTTTCTAGAGTCCCTTTGGACCTCCAAATAGCTTCACATAAGAACCAATGTTTCTCAACATCCCTATCTCCCTTACCCCAAAATTATGGGTGTTAAGAAATAGAACCTCCCACATTACCAACCATTGTTTATCTTACTTCTCCTACCAAGATAAAACCTAATGGCCCTGGTTGCGACCTACCATGGGATCCCAATATCCTCCCAATATTCGCGCCTCTCGGTTGCCACTGATTAACTGACTGTAATGGAACAAGAATAACATAATAATGTAGTATATACTTTACCACTTGTATAGAAGACACTTGGGGTAAGGGTGATTCAGGGTTGGTGCCAATGGATTCGGGGCAGGTTTATTTGATCTGGGGGGTCTTGTTCTCATCCTTTGGAGCAGTCTCTTCAGTCGGATTTCCGATATTTCTTGGCATCAGTGATAAATCTTCTCTTTATTCTTCAATATCCATGCCAACTTCCTTTTCCCATTCTTCCACAAATTCTTCTTCTTTATCAACCCCTTGGGGACTTCTTTCTCTCTTCGCTTATATCTCATTTAATCTTTAAATTCCTATCTTCTCATCTTCCGCAACTCTTCCATCTATCCTTCCTCGACTTCTTCTGGTCCAACTTCTTTCCGCAACTTCTCAGACTGTTTCATTTCTTTCTTTATCTTACCACGTCACCACTTCTCAACTATGGTGTCTCTTTTCAAGTCTTTCTCATCCCTTGAGTCCATTTCTTACTGCTCCCCCATTTGTCAAAGAGCCCTCTCCCCTCTCTCGGGCCATGATTCCACCCCAAACTCACCCCACCCCAAGCAAAGGTGTTTAGGATGCCATCTCAGTCGAGGGCATAATCTACATCCCCTCCTCCATCAAGAAAACCTTAATCCACATGGGGATTTCTCTCAATAGTCATACCCTTATGTCTTTCTTGAAATCCGCTTCTTCCCATGAAAAAGATTGGTGATTCTCAGCTGCAAGCTTGATAATGTATCCTTCTAATGTTGTATTGACCCATCAATTGATTGCTTGCATTACCGAACGATCCAACCGATGAAGCACTGCAATATTTTCTGTATCCCAAGAACATGTCTTATTTACTCGTTCTTGGAATTCTAGAGCTTTTTGGAGCCTATCTATCCAGTGGAAAAGTTCTTCTGGAAACTTAACTTAACCCTGAATATCTCATACTGGTCATTTGGTCTTTTTGAGTAAAAGACAACCTCCTGTGTATCTTTCACAGGTTTTCCTCACAACTCTGCTTCTTTCCATATGAAGGCATCACAATTTCTCTCCCACCACTGGTGAATATCGGATCGATGAATCCACAAAATCATTCTTGCTACAGGTTCCCTTTTAACGCAGGTCTTGACAACAAAACTATTTTGTTGGTGCAAATTTGATCAGACCAGGGTCCTTCTCAGGTTACCAAAAAAAGGTACCGAGTATTCTAGAGCGCTGGCATTTTCATCTTCTTCGAAGAGAAGAAGTCTCACCTGAAGAAAAACAAAGACAAGTAGATAGGGAAGGGCAAGGAGAATACTTAGGCATATTTCTAGAATCTTCAATATTCACCATAGCCTTGCGCAAGATGAACCAATCAAGGAGCATATATGAACTCATTCATAACCAGTAATAAAGAAAACAAAGTTGCGACAACATTTTCAAATAGTTATAGCACATTGATCTTATCAGACATAAATAAGTAAAGTAAAGAGACAATTCATAATCATGAACATAGAATTAAACAATTTATTTCAAAATTTCAGGTCCTTCCATATATATTATCATCAAAAGAGCTTCTCAAATACAATTTGACAGATACAAGTCTTTACTCCATTACAAGCTTTCTAGCTCTGGACTCATTCCTCAGAGATCTATCTACCCTTCTCTCAAAATGGATACGAATTACAATCACAGAACCTACATGGAGTAAATGATAATATGTCTACACCCTCTATGCCATCTACCCATCTAACCCTTTACAATCTTATACATTTCATATATATAGGTTGATTGTGATCTTCTAGATTTAGACTTCGCATGCTTTCTTGTTCTTGTTCTTTTGTAACTTCTTTTGCCTTGCTAGTGTTGTGTTGTCCCTCTTTCCAACTATTTTTTGTTTCCTTGCTTGCGCTACTGTCCAACTCCTTTGTGGCTTGCGCAACTTATGTTTGACCAAAATTGGGACTACAGTCTTCCTTGCACAACTTCTAACCAAAAACAAAGGTCCCAACACTCTAGAGGTATGAGAGTAGAGGGAATAAGAGGCTACTATACATGTAGCGAGTATAGCGCAGTAGGGTAAATAAGTGGTAGAACTATATTACATGATTGCACAAATTTGGACAAGCCTCAAAGAGGATGAAAATATCCAACAGTTGGAGCAGAGGGAGGAAAAATTGAATGTGGTGGTTCAGGACTTGAAGAAAAGACAAAAAACCATGTACATCTCCCTTAGAATGAAGGCAGTGCAGGAACTGAAGAACTTATAGGCCGAAGTAAAGACTGTTAGGAGCATAAGCAAGCAAGGCAAGCTCAGTTGAATCCATTCCATCAACAAGCAGAAGGGATGATTGATGAGCTCCAAACAACAAGGGGAAAATGGCAACATGTGCTCACAAAAAATAGAGAATATATAAGAGAGCACATTACAACGCAAGGTTTGGAGACATTAGAAGGGAAGAGTTCAGAGGCCAAAGAGAAAGTGTCAGAATTAGCACATAAGTTTCATGTGCTTGAGATAGCATTGTAGAAGGTGCACTAAGGCTAATGTGGCTCAGGACGAGCCACATGTTAGTGTTGGGGGCCTGTTGGAGAGGCATGTTTGGATAACATTGCAGCAAGTGAGGCAAAACAACGCGTCATATTTTAAGAAAAAGCAACACATGCAACAAGATTTGTGGAAATCTGATGCAAAAGTGGACAAACTTAACCTAAGTTAGGGTTAGGGTTTTGGGATGTATTGTAAGGGTTTCTAACCTTTTTGTAATATAAATAAGAGGTATGAGGTATATTAAGGGATCATCATCATAAGATCAAAGAATTATCTAATATTGAATTGTTAGTGCGACAAGTCTATTTCAGAGAAACTTTTTGGAGTTTTTGGGATTGGAAGTCTGTTTTGAGAGCTGTAGAGCTCGAATGAGGTCAAAGTAACTGAGGGTAAGATCACAATATATGGATCTTGGTGCAATATTGGTCCTCCTCACTACTCAATACTTTGATGTAATACACGCAACACTTTTTGATGAGTAAGAATAAAGAAGCAGAATATCTTTGTGGACGTAGCCCCATGGGGGGGTGAACCATGGTAAAACCATGTGTGCAATGTGTTTTTATGTGTTATTATTTCTGCAGTGTCTTTGAATGGTTAGATAGATGAATGGATGATTTACTTACAATGCACACTAGATTAAACATGCAAATGAATGAATGGATCTAATTAATAATAGAATATAGTGCATGGTTAAGTAGAAAGAAGAATTAAGAAAGAACATCCCACAATCCCTTCCATGACTGTAGACATCTACATCCTGTAGTCCCCCATAAACCATATAAGGTGAGACTACACTATGCACTATGTGTGTGTTGTATCCTTCTGGTTTACCAGAAAGGCCAATTGTGATACGGATTTTGTTGTAGACCTAAGGTAGAACCCGGGTCAGCCCATAAGTCCAACAATGGTTCATTCTTCTTCACATCTATATATTCGGTTTTGTTGTTCATTTTATTTCTAATGAATCGAGTATGGTAAGTTATTGCAATAATGAATGGCATAGTTTGTGAACATCAATTCATAGAGCTCATTGTCATATTTCCAACGATGCAAATGGTAAGTCAAACAGATCTCATATGCAAAAGTTATGAGCGATCAAAGTTTGGTCAAAAGTCAAAGTCAAAGGGGAAAAGATGATACGTGTCGCCACTAGGAGGGTGACATGTGGCACAACCCCAATATGCCATGTGGACTGATTGTACACTGACTAGGAAGATGTGTTGGCGAACCGTACAAATTATGTGGGATAATCACAGGATGACACATGACAATAGTAAGCCAATGAGAGGATACCACATGGAAGCCTCCCATTGGCTACTTACAGATAGTGTGTATCAAAATTAGTTGGGATCCTAGAGGATGGAACCCGAGTCTCCCAGAAAACAACACAACTAATTCACCATTATGCCTGCTCATTATATCTTAACCATATATGGGCGAAAATCTATTTAAAGTTGAATGGAGGTTTGATTGGCTAGAAAAAGGGTCGAGGGATAAGCCCTTGACCATAGTTATATGTATATCCAATGTAACCATGACCATAATGTTTGCAGGGCTAAAAAATATATATAATCAACATACTATATGTGTAATGTAATTTACAACCAAAAGTGCTAATGGGGGAAGGTCTACAGGTTTGAACCCATGACCTCTTCCCCCATAACTTGTTGTCCCTCGACCAAGTTTTGAGGAAAACTTGGTCAGATTTGACCAACTTTTGGACTTCGACAGGCTGGTCGAAAAAGGAGCGCACAGGCAGAGATGATATCATGGATCTCACTTGTTTTGCGAGCTATGTGGACCCAGTAAGGGGTTCTTTAGGGTTTTGTAATGAGTTACGGGATGTCGACCCATGGGGTTTACCCATGATTAGGCATTGTTGTAAGTGATTGTAAAAGTATAAATAAGTAAGAATGCATGGTAGAAGAAGAAAGCGAAGAGAAAAGTCTTAGTGGCTAATTGCAAGTAGTTTTGGGTTGCTTTGTGCAATAGAATGTGTATGTGTTACGGCTCTGTGCTCGATAGAGAAGTTGGATCTGTGCCTAGACCTAGCTTTGGAAGGAGGATCTGGTGTTCAGTGCACAGATCTCCTGTCCTATGTGAAGCTTGGCTTTGTGGCCTAGTGCACAAGAGTGGATGAATGTAAGATTCAGACAAATAATAAAGCAGAGGAAGCAGTTGGAGGATGTAGCCCCACACTAGGGTGAACCACGTATATCTTGTGTCTTTGGTTTGCTTTGTGTTGTGTTGTTTATGTTATGAATCTGCTCAGTGCTTTGTTTATTATGTATGATAGATAGATCTGTTAATGCTTAGTTCTTTATTTGGTTTAAAGGTAAATGAATGTTATATCTAACTCAATGATATGTGCTAAGTGGTTGAAGTCCTTAATCTTTGTTGTTACTGCGCTGATGTATCTTTGGGTATGTTCTGCAATGCTAATAAATATAACTAATGCATATCATCTTCTAAGTGTTATTAGAAGACTTTGCGAATTGTTGTTATCACAGATCTGTGTCCCAGCTCAGTTACATACACCTGCATCCTGTAACCCCCCTGCTTCTACCTCAGGTGAGACTTTGCCTGCTTTGCAGGTGTTTCCAAAAGGGTCAGTAGTTAGGGTTTTGTTTATGCATTGTTGAGCGTTGAACCCCAGGTCTTCCCCTATGCGAACAAATGGTTCCATTTCCAGGACCTGAAACTGTGATTGTTGGGTACTAAAGTAAAGAAAAGAAAAGATCTATGCATAGATCTGTTGCTGAAGTTCACAGTACTCTACTTGACTTGCGAAGATTTGTGCTAGGAAAGTAAGCTTATTTGAAGAAAAGATGTAAGATCTTAAAAGAGGTAAGCTTTGTGCTTTGACAAGAGAAAGATAAGTGAAATTTTTTGTTTCAAAAGCATGAATTTAAGTATTTTTAATAGATTATGTCCCAGTCTGAAGGCTAGGGCATAGTTGAAAGAAAGAGTTGATCTAAGTAAATTGAATGAAAATGAAGAAAGATATGTTATTCCTATGTATAGAAAGAATTTTTGGACTAATAAGTGGATGCAGGAACCTGGAAAGAATTTTTGTAGATTGTAGGTCCAACACTGTGATCCTAGTGTGCAGTACAAAAGAGGTTGGGGAACATTTAAGAGAAAAAGAGGATTGACATTGTGTTATAACTGCAGAAGACCATGACATCTTGCTAAGGAATTCCATGGTACAGGTATGATTTGTCTTTGTTTTAAGATTGTTGGTCATGAAGCTAAGGATTGTCCAAGGATGATTGCTAAAGTTGAAAGGATGAACATGAGAAAAGAAAGATATGAAGAAAGTCAAGAGACTAAGAGCATGTTAGAGAAAGAATTAGAGGAAGTTCAAACTAGATTAGTATAATTGGCAAAAATGATGGATGTCCACAAATATGTCAGTTTACCAGAGATATTGAAAGTAAAACAACGCATAAGTACAAGAATAAAAGACTTGGACATAGAATGTGTCTTGGATGAAGAAACACAAGTAAATATTATGAAAAAAGACACTTGGAAAATTTTGGGAAAGCCTACTATGGTACCTTCATTGGGAAGGATAGGCCTGTTTAAGAGTAAGATGATAAATTTATGTGGAAGAGTTATTAATGTACCTATTACTATTCATGGAACATCGACTGAAGAGGAATTTGAATTGATTAAGTTTGTTGGGGACAACGCCCCTTTCCCACTTTTGTTAGGTAAGACTTGGATTGAGAAGGATCAGATCAGAAGGAAAACAGAAGAAGAAGCTACAGAAAATAAAAAGCAAGAACTAAGGGATTTCATAGCTAGAAAAATAGATCGACTCATAGAAGAACGAGAGGATAAGTCGAAGAAACATAACAAAGTAACAACACAGGAGGAAAAAAATAAAAAGAATTAGCTTTCAAGCTTGAAAGAATGAAAGAAGGTTTGAAGGACCTATCTATGCAAGAAATAATTATATCCACCCAGGAAGTATTAAGAAAATGGATATTAACTTCAGACTCTTTGAGGGCACCTTAACAGTGTGAAGCCAATACACTAAAGGAAGATAAGAATATGAATGGAAAGAGGATTCCAGAAATAGTTAGAGAGATTCAGATCATAGGGAAGAAGGAAAGGAAGCTCAATAAAAATAGATCTAAGTTGGAAAATCTACAGGAATCTATAGAGACCAGATGGAAAACTTCATAGACTGGAACCTTGTAGGAGGCAGGTTCACAGGAGTTGAATCTCGCTAGAACAACAGGACTGTGCAGAATGGGACTTCGCCCTGGCAAAGCTATATGACCATTGGAGGTGCCCTGATCGTTAGAACGACGCCCCAGAACGGCTAGAAAATGCATTTATGGGTTGGTGGACCGCTTTTGGATGTTGAGACCATGCCATAACAGATAGATCCACATTGATGGAAGCATTCCTGGTCGTTGGAAGAATATGTTACGATGCCCCACTTATTTATCCCGTTGGTCGTTGTGTCGGGACAATTTTTTTCTACCCATGATTAACTGAGACAAGAAGAGAATTGATTGTGTGTTGAGCTGTGTTAATAGAAGCTAGACCTCGTTGTCCATTTGTTTACCCCGCCTATCCATTCGTCTACCCTCACCTGTTCATTTAAAAGTGATAATGTCGGGAGAACCTAGTGCATTAGAGAAGTCTTTCGAGGAGTTCCTCAAGAAGATAATGGTCAACAGACAATTATCTGAAGGTGTCTAGGCATCGTCAACTAGGGGACTATAGTTTTCCCCTTCGACTGGAATTCGTTCTGGCCATGTTAACCCTGTGACTAAGCAACAAAGTAAGAATCACAGAGATCTAGCTAATGCAAAGCAGATCCCGTCGACCCTACCCGAGTACATTCCACCTTTGGCTGGCCTAGTTAACTGCGACAACAACCCACGAGACTATGAGTACACCCTGATCACCGCATACATTCCAAAGGGAATATGCGTAGTCGAGAGTCAATTAGGACATATCCCCCTCCTAAAGAACAATGACTTCAATCTAGGTGAAAAAAATAACTATGTTATGCTAGCGCCCCACCGCTGCTTGACGAAGTCAACTGGGAAGAAGCCTCGCCTCGTCTCATAGCCATGGATTAAGGGACTGGTGCAATTCACTGTGCTGACTGTGATGAGCATTCCCAATTTTGGCCATCACCAGGAGGTTAACGCTTGTGTTAAACTCCTCTTGTCATGTTATCATGGCAGATACATGTGACTCGACCGGAGGATTAATGTGGATCCGGTTCCACCAGATTACAAGCTTAAGCATGAAGGGACCCGACCCTTAGCAGTTTTATCAAGGAATATTATGGTGAAGTTGAAAATGGAAAGAGAGGTTACAAGGTAGCCTCTATACAGGATGGATCAGTATGCCTCACTTGCCAACTCATAGTTGGAAATCTTGTAAGGAATAACCACCCCACACAGGTCATTGGGGCCGTGGTGGACCTTGCAGGAAAATGTGTGGAGGGCATGTAGATGAACTGGGTGAGCTACCTCATCAATGAAATAGAGAAAGACTGTCGTGAAGCTCAGGATTTGGGATACTAATTCCACTTTAGCTGGTTGACCATTTTGATCGCATTTGTCACTTGGAAAATGCCTGAAGGAACCACCTTTTCCAGAGATTGAACCATCGGAACCGTCGGCCGCTAGGTTTTCTACCTTGTTGTACACCAACGATATGAAAAAGAAGTGGCAGTCCAACGTTGTTTTTCATGCATATTATCAGCAACTGAAGGTTTCCATCGAGTCATCTCCACTCATGACACTGTGCACCCTACACCAGTACATACCAATAGAAAAATTCTGCACAGATCAGCATTTCATCTATATTACTGCGAGCAGAGATGAGAACACGAAAGAGTTGCAATCGTAATACAAGATGAAAGATGAAGACATGGAGTAGATTACAAAGGAATGGTCTAAGGAGTTCCTTGTACTTATCACTGATGAAGAACTCTCTGACACTGACACCATAGGAAATCCCATGGTCACCCGAGTTGAGCATGTCAGACAGTCTAGTGGAAAGAAGAAGAAGAATAAGCAGGAAAAAATCCAGGATATAGAGACCGATGAGGAGGAAAATGCCTCTAAAGAAAATGGATCTGGCTCGTTAGGAAGAGGAGGAGGAGACGAAGCAGATGTACAAGGAGCAGGGGATGAGCGAGGAGGAGGTGAAGATACACTGCTGGAAGATCCCCCTATTGGGATAGTAACATCGCAGAAGAGGAAGGTTTCTCCAATGAAACCTTCAACAAGGAAGAAGACACGTGCTAATAAGCCCCAGTTGGAGGCCACGCTCATGGACGAGGATATCAGTTTGGTCCACGGAGCTATGGAGCATGTTGCCGAGGACATCTTGAAGAAATATGGAGCGAAGCAGGAAGTGCTATATGGAAGGGCTGAGAAGGAACTGAAGGCAGTAAAAAAAGCTATTTTTTTGGTCTGCACAGTACCTACTGTGCCTTCCTCATCACAGATTACATAATTGGGGGATGAACCAGTCCAATTGAGAAGACTCGTGGATGCGACAGAAGATCAACTTCAGAGATTCTAGGAAGAAAAGGAGAAGGCTATAGAAGCCTTGAAACAAGAGAAATATGAAGCCTTAGAACAATTACGAAGAGCACGGTACAGTCTAAATTCTTATGAAAGTGAGAAAGAAGAGTTTCAGGTGATGGTCTAGGAAGAAAAATCCCAGCTACAAAAAGAAAAGGAGCAGTTTCTCATGGAGTGGGCCACATTCAAAGAGGTAGTGAGTAAAGCATGTCATTTTGTGCTAGGCTTGGAATGGGAGGACTAGGAGTCGGTCGAGGTTAAAGTGGTGAAGCTAGCTGAGACCATCCAATAGCTTCAAGCAAGAGTAATAGAATTGGAGGCCCAAGCAGTACCGAGAACTCTGTAGGAGGTGCGCGACCAAAGGGAGGATACCACTAAGAATACAATTATAAGAATCAGAGCCCTCGCCTCATAATGCAAACAACTAAGTGATAGAAGCGCACAGACATATTAACGCCTCACAGAGGATCCAGAGTTAAGGAAACTGGAAGCATAGTTACAGTAGGCACAACAATAGGCATTGTCAGTATAGGCGCAGATGAAACTACTCACTACAGTTGAAAGAATGAAGAGATCTCAGGAACAATGTGCAGTGCAACAACAAAACACTGCCCTCCAGGGAAGGGTAATGGAAGTCACGTAGAAGCTACAACTGGTGCAGGAGGAAGCTTGCCAGATGTTTGAAGAAATTAATGGACAAGGCTCACAATTGGACCAAGTGGTTGCATTAGTAGAAAAGTTCCTGGAAGGGCATGTTATAGAGAAGACGATCCAGAAGCTCGTTGAGCAGGAGGCTCAGGCGAAGCAGCAAGTCGAGGAAGCTCAAGTGAAGCTCAAGGCCTTCAAAGAAACATTGCCTAGACCTTATTGACTCGAGACGAGTCAGAGGTGAGTGTTGGAGGCCTGTTGTCGCTCGACCAAGTTTTGAGCAAACCTTGGTCAAAGTTGACCCACTTTTGCACTTCGACAGGCTGGTCGAAGAAGGAGCACCTAGGTGGAGCTGAGATCACAGATCTCATTTGCTTTGTGGGCTATGTGGACCCAGTAAGGGGTTCTTTAGGGTTTTGTAATGGGTTATGGGATGTCAGCCCATGGGGTTGACCCATGATTAGGCCTTGCTTTAAGGGATTGTAAAAGTATAAATAAGTAAGAATGTATGGTAGAAGAAGCAAGCAAAGAGAAAAGTCTTAGTGGCTAAGTGCAAGTAGTTTTGGGTTGCTTTGTGCAACAAAATGTGTATGTGTTAAGGCTCTGTGCTCGATAGAGAAGNGCCCCATACTAGGGTGAACCATGTATATCTTGTGTCTTTGGTTTGCTTTGTGTTGTGTTGTTTATGTTATGAATCTGCTCAGTTCTTTGTTTACTATGTATGATAGATATATTTGTTAATGCTTAGTGCTTTATTTGGGTTAAAGGTAAATGAATGTTAGATCTAACTCAGTGCTCTGTGCTAAGTGGTTGAAGTGCTTAATCTTTATTGTTACTGTGCCGGTCTATATTTGGGTATGTTCTGCAATGTTAATAAAGCTAAGTAACTTATGGACCATAACCCAAAGTTTTAACCACTGGACCATAAGTTTCAGCTTGTTACAAGAAACCAATAAATACATATTTAAGTTGCAGCATGGATTGTGGTTGGTGGTTAGGCCGACCTAGGCCTATTTAATGGGCACAGAAACCAATGCCAAGGACATGAATTTTCATGCCAACATTGGAATGCATGACATATAAGTTCATGCCAAGTGAATATTGCCTTGTTTTGTGTGCAAGACGTGTTCTTAGTTTTGATTTACCTCGTATTGCGTCCCATTGAGTTCTTTGAGAAAGGTATAGGGTGTTTATACTCATTTCTCTCAGAATTTAGAGAGGAATCTAATGATGATCTTATTTTTTTGTAAACATGTTGTTTATGAAATTATTATCTCAGTTTGTCATGTATGACACCCATAGTCTCATTATACATGCAAAAATGGATTTCCAAGCACCTGTTCAGAATATAGTCATGTTTATACTCATTTTTCTCAGAATTTCACGAGAAGTTTAATGGTGACCTCTGTTTCTGGGTTGGAGTAGCTTCCTTGAAGGTTGTATTCATAATTTGACATTTGTAAAGACCATTTTATTATAATTTTGGCACTTACTATTTCCACAAATTATATTCATTAGTTAATGAAGTTTTATGGTTAAATAAATGTTTTCACATGATATTTTGCAAACCATGAAGTGATCATTTATATTCTTAATCTAGTAATATGTTTATGTGTATTTATGAACTAATTGACATCTAAGGATTTTCAGGCTGAATTGGTATCAAAATTTGTTGATATTTCGAATCAAGTTGGTATCGGAACTGGTTTGGTATTTGCAGATTAGTGAACCACGTTAAACCTTTGTGTCATGATGTGTTATCTTTGCATGTTGTGATGTTTAATGTTATGGTGCAATGATGAGATATGGTTAAGTATGATGAATGTATTTTTCATGTATGATGTAATAATGTCTCACACTAAAGTAACTATTAAAATGAATGAATGTTAAGTGGGAGAATTCCACACATAGAATATGTTGAATGTTAAGTAATGGAAACTGCACACATGAGTAGAAGGTTAGTAAGAACATGAAGAACACCTTGTTTCCCCCCATCATTGCAGAACCTTTTATGTTTTATCCCCTCTGGATGCCTTAGGTGAGATATCACTTGATCTGTAGGTGATGTCGAAAGGGTTAGCGTCTAAGTGTTTTGTTGGTATTTTGATAATTAACCCCGGGTCTTCCCTCTGCATGCCAACAAATGGTTTTGCTGGAGGGACCGAGAAACGTTATTGAGGGGATTTTTTTGGAGGTCGAATAAGGAAGACATCACTAAATGGATAGAAAGGAAGCATCTATAATTTTCTAGAGAATATAATAGAAACCCACGACTCAACGACGAAAAATGGTTGCACAGGTATGTGATCACAAATCTTCATGAAATTTGTTTTGGTGAATTTCCAATAATTTTGACTGAATGGTTGGAAAGGTTAGTGGAGAACGTTGGGAGACATCAAGTTGAGGCTCCAAGAAACTGGACCCCTGATATATATAGACAGTTGAATATAGTAAGTAATACGATTTCTCGCACAATTGATTTTTCATTGAATAGTGTACTAGGAGGTTACATTATAGAGTTCACAATAGATTATACCCGATATTATAGTGTCATAAAGAGGGATTTTTTCAAGGGTGCACATGGAAGATATTTGAGCGCACTGTCTACGTGAATAAAAATATTTTTGTGTGATAAGAACATCATGAAAATGTAGTCGGATTGTAAGGTTCCTTCACACACATAGGGGGACTTGGGGATGACCATAGGATGATCTAAGAGTGGAAAGAAAAAGGGTGATAAGGATCAGATGGATTGAGGATGTCGATAGAGTAATACAATGACTCAAGCAAAGATATTAGAGTACTGCACTGTGGGAAAATATTTATATATAGTAAGAAGAAGAATGTGGCTGAGAGAGAAGAGAAACATAGAGTGTTTGAGAAAAGAGACCCCTGTGTAGTATTTAAGATCAAACCGTATGGAGAAAGGAAAGAGAAAGAAAAGGATCCTCAGTATAGTCTAGTAGGAGAAAGAATCACATCTCATATCGAAATCTGCGTCGAACCCATGACCCTATGTGCATCACCTAGAATTGAAGCAGAAACCGGAAATGTGTTGAGAGTGATTGTAGTTAGTGGAGGAATTCAGAAGAGTGGATGTATCTTAGCGAACCATAGTCAGTCACCAAGGGTAAGTAATACATAGATTACAAAGGGAGCGATAGATCATAGACTAAGAATGCATGATTTTCAGAGAGTAAGGTTGGGAGACCTTGAGCAACGCTTGCTTGTGTTTGACACAATATGAACTGCAAAGAACATTCAAAATGAAGCAACAAAGATGACCTAGTTAGGCACAATGTTAAAAGTTCGTTCACTACTATGGAATATTAAGTATCAAACAACTGTGCTGGTCGGAAAATCAAGTACTTTGGTAGAGATTGGACAAGCATTGTTAAAGGAATTCCAAAAGCCAGAATCTGAATCACAATGCATTACAAAACTGAAAGAGATTAAACAAGTACAAAATGAGACAGTTTGGGACTATGACCAAATATTTAAGGATGTGATGGGTAGGTTGACATTTTATATTCCTGACTAAAAACGTCGAGAATGGTTTATTATAAGTCTATTACCACACATTCGTTGTCCATTAAGACAACAAAAGGTCATATTGAAACCCGAAGTGATTGAAATCACAATGAAGTTGGAAGCATCTCATGTAGGTGATCCAAATGGATGTTGGTGGCCTCCCACCTATTCCAATTGTCTCATTTTGGTAGTTTTCCAGTTTGGCAATTTTTTCCCTAGTTTTCAGGTCCCTAACTTGCGGGGCCGTTTTGAGGCCCTAAACAACGTTTTTTAGGGATCACCACAAACAAAATGACCTTTCCAACGGGCTATCGTGCATCAAAAAAGGAGATCGTATGCAAAAGTTACGATCCCGTGAAGTTGATGCACTAACTTACCCAAACGGGGCGCACATGAATTTTGGCGCTTCATCTCCTAGGGTTAGGTTTTTTGGATGTCTAGGGTTTTCGACATTCATATTTATTGTAAAAAGGCCTTCAGAGCCTCATTGTGATCATCTTCTTGCGAATGGATGCAAGCTTCACATCTCTTCTCAGAGATAAGCTGCCACCATTCTAGCAAGCTTGTTTCCGCTGCATTTTATAGTTTCAACTTATTTCCTTATTGAATAGAAACAAATTTTACTATAGATTTGTTATTTTGTGTTAATAATATTTTGATAATAATATGTATTTATTTTGTGTTGCAAATATATTATGGATCAGTAGGATATGGCACATGTACAATCACAGTTGGCTGTGCTGAGAATTTAGTTATCAAAGATAAAGAAGGAAAAGGAAAAGCTTGAACATGTTTGGTGTATTACGTGTAAGACATAAGGCCATCGAAAGGAAGAATGCCCAACATTCACGCAGTATATGGCCATAGGAGCACTGAACCCTTTGGAAGGAGGAGTAGGTTATTGGGAGATATGGAAGACATGGGGACATCATCTTACTGCTTTTCCATTACTAAAGAAGTATCAAAGTACACCCAAGAAGTTATTCTGTAATTTTTGCAAATCTATGTGACATGATGAGAAATATTGCTGTGCATTCGATTTAATGAGAGAGTGAACTTTAGATTCATACAAAATCTAAGAATAAAATGTGGTAGTAGAGGGACGAGTTCCACAATACAATATTGCCAGAGGTTTTAACCAGGGTGGACATGGAGGATTCGTTAGAGGTCGAGAACGTAGAGGATTTGGTTGAGGAAGAAGAGGACCAATAATTTGTTATAACTACAATCAACGAGAAAATTTAGCGAGATATTTATCGAATCCTTGTATGACGTGCACATATTTAATAACATTAGATCATGCGAAAAAATATTGTTCTCAATTAATAGTGAAGTGTCAAGAAAGACGGAATCAAAACCAACAAACCATCATCAAAATCAGAACCTAAACCTGTAGATGATAGTATTTGAGGAGTGTGACAATCATCCCAGAGGAACGAGAACTGGGCCAGATGCGATGAAAAAGGGAAAAGGAGTTGACCAATGGATAAGTAAAGCAGTTAAACCCATGCCAAAATTCAATCCGCGGAAAGAGAAATCAACCTATCAGCAAGCCAGAAAGGAGATATTAGGACCGGAATGGATATCATCAACGTCAAATACACCACTAGTATATGATATGTTGTTAGTTTATGATCGCACCATTCTATAAAGGCAAGTTGAAAAGGTAAGTACTTTGAAATACTTTCTAAAGAGTTTTTTAGAATTGATGAAAGATGAAGTAGTGTTGAATGCAATGCACAAAATGATCAATTAGTACATCCAAGACAAAGAGGTACCTGTGACATAGAGAGCATTGAACCAAGTAGTGTACAAGAAGAGGAAAAATAGGGATTTTAGATTAAATGCACAGATAGGAGAATATGACATAGATAATATCATCTTGGACTTAGGATCAAATGTCAATGTTCTTCCAAGATAGACATGGGAGATGATGTGGAAGTCGAAGCTAGTTTGGTCAGATTTTTAGTTAAGATTGGCTAACCAACATAATATAATATCGATCGGGAGACTAGTAAGAGTACCTCTAAACATATATGAAGTGCGCAACATAGCTGACTTTGATTTTATTGAGATTGTAGATAGCAATAAGCCGTATCCAACATTACTCAGATTGGATTGGGCATTTGACAATCAGGCGATTATTAACTTGAAGAAAAGAGAAATATTTTTTGAAGGATGAGGATTAAAGTTCACTGTGTCATTAGACCTAACAAAGGTAAGAAGATATGTGGAGCCAACGGAAATGAAATTGGCAACTTGCACAATACGACAATACACATGGATGATATGTCAATCCCACTGTAGATGGTGCGCTTAGTTGGAGAAGCATTAGTTCATGTGCATCAGACTTAGAAGAGGGAATTGAACATTGGTAGCACAGGTTGCGTGAATTATTGACCAAGAGATGTGCTTGCATTTCTCTCTCTTTGCATTAGATCAGAACAGAGGTACGTGACACACCAAAATTTGATAGATTAACTAAGGTAATTTCTTTGATCAATGAATTTGAGCTGGAGATACCCAAAATGCAAATATTATTGGAATTTGATGTTCCACTAAGAGCAACCCCAACAAGATGGTGGGAAACACACAAGGAAGGAACAAAGGATTGTAAACATTGTAAAAGGCTAATGCAGATAATGTTTGGAGTAGAAGAAATTATACACAAGTATAGAAGGATGAGCAGTCTGATAGACCATATTGCACAATGTATTACAACTTGGAGACATATGATAGAGAAGGAATGGATGCATGTTTTCATACATACACTGGAGAGAGTTCCCAATAGATGGTACCTAGAGATACAAGTGCATAGGGGGACGACACACTGGGAAGGGCTCATTCAAACTTTTAAGGTAACATTTAGTTTTGAAGTTGAGTCACCCTTAGTAGATGCAACTCTACAAGTCATTAGAAGTAAAAAATTTATGGAATAAGGACAGATAAAAATAGTACCTACATATAGCGCACATAGAGAATCTGTGACAATTCATTAACTATTAGAATGTTATAATGTTACCGAGGAGGATCAAGAAGAAGAGGACCCAAGAAATGTGTAGGTACCATAGACTGAAGGGGAGAGAGACGTAGTAGGTCCAAAAATTGAGTATGATGCATATGAAAATCCATTAAGGGTGCACAAAGTGAATATTGGCATGCAAGAGGAACCAAAGTTCACAAATATCGGTGATTATTGGAATGATGAGACTATGGAAAATATTGCAGACCTGTTGCGCGAGTATGAAGATCTCTTTCTGACAACATTTTTAGAGATGAAGGGGATAGTTTGGGAATTAGGAGAAATGAAGATCCCGTAAAAACCAAATGTGAATCTAGTAAGACAAAGAACTTACAGATTGAATATGAAGTACACGAAAAAAATGAAAGAAGAGCTTGATAGAATTATAGAAGTTGATATCATTGATCATGTCATAGAGTTTGAATGGATAAGTCAAGTGGTGGTTCAATATATGAAAACATGGGGTATTAGAATCTACGTCAATCCAAGGAAGTTGAATGATGCATGATTGCATGACCCTTTTCTGACCCCCTTTACCAACAAAGTACTAGAAAAATGTAGGAGGGAAAGAGGTCTTTCATACGATACTCGAGAACACATTGACAAAGGTTTGTAATGTAGGTAAAGATGATTGGGACTCAAATATCCCTGTAGTGCTTTGGGATTATAGAACTACATGCAAGAACTTGACAGGTCAAAAACCCTTTAGCCTAGCATATGGTCAAGAAGCGGTCATTCCCATGGAATTTTTGGTACCGAGTCTCTGCATTGCTATGATGGAAAACCTTACGGATTTTGGCACAATAGAAGAAATAATATCACAATTACTGATATTAGAGGAAGAATTATTTGTTGTAGGGTTCCATCCACAAATGCATAAGGAATGTGAAAAAGCGTGGCATGATAGACATATTAAGAAGAAGAAGTTCCAAACATGAGATCTCTAGTACTTCTCTATGACAGTAAGTTCTTACACCACCCGCAAAAATTTTGGACTCATTGGATATGGCCATATGTGATCATATATGCGACAGACAAAGGTTCTTTTCAGTTGGAACAATTGGATGGACAAGTCGTGTAATCACTAGTGAATGAGAGTGGACTGAAACTATACATGGATGACTGTCCTTTGGTGCAGTAGGAGAGATGCACAAAATAACTTATATCATAGTGTACTATAGGAATAAAAGGTAGAAAAAACAAGAAAGAAAAAAAGCATGAAAAAGAAGGAAAAAGATGGAAAAAGAAAAGAAAATAGTTCAGGGAAGAAGTCAAAGATTGCAGAGTCTAAGAATTTAAGGAAAATAAGGTACATGTCACAGAAGAGAAACATGCAAACATAAGAGTGTAAAGACAAAGGACACAAGATCACACAGAGAGAAGATATTTCACAGACAGAAGAAATTGCATAGATGACAACTAAGATCATTTAAGACAATCCATGATGGGACGTGCAATAAAGAGCTACCATGACGGTGAGGTAGTGGTTTCGCATAACATTAAATGAAGATCGATCGAAATATCTTGACATGTTTTAGAATAAAATGAATAATTCACCGAAGATATGGAGTTGACGAAGAATTAAGGTAAGTAATGAATGCCAACCACTAGTGGATTGAATGAAAATTTTAAGTGCAAAGGGAATTAAAAACTGGCGATCACGTATAAAAGAAAGAAAATGGTCAATGGGGGAAGGTTATTGTCTTTCAACATTCACATAGAGAGTGGATTTTCAGAGCTGAAGTTAGAGAATTGAAGTCACAAAGCTGAAGAGTTTAAGCTTTAGAACCAGTTGGAAGTAGAGACCAGTGTCACAGAGAAAGATGGCACCACCAAAGGGAGAAACAAATTCAACTTCAATATCGAAGAAATTTCACAGTCAACCATCAATGTCATCGGTAGTAGAAGAGACACAAGAGGAATCTTCCTCAACATCAATATTCCACAGGGATTATATCCCACTAAGAAAACCATCAACAAAAAATGTCCATTTACATAAGGATGCAAAATATCTGCTCGTGGAACCACCGATTCCAGAAGGAGTAATTGTATAAGGGGACATGTTGGGTCTAATACATGCGTTAAAGTATGTCGATCATGACATAACTGACAAAAAGAAGTTTCCAGAGTTAGTACTCAACAATTTTTTAAAGAAGCACATTAATTTTGAGATGCAAATGATAGTCATCGGACCACATATGTGGGATATGGGTTTGCAGAAGGTAGGAATTATAAACCTTTTTGATATACCCCATTTTGGAAGGAGCTAGGATATCAATGCATGTGTAAATATGTTACTAAGTTGTGTGCACAGGAGATACATGTGGCTAGATAAGGAAATTTCCATTGATATTGATTTGATTGTGTGCATCTTCGATCTTTTGTCGTAGGGGGAGGAACCATCCTTATTGTTTTTTGATAACAACATTGAAAAATATCTAGCTGAGAGCATGAAGAAAAAATTCCATACATTCTGTGGACAATGCGAATTAGATGTCGCTAGCATATGCAACTCGACAGTAAGGTTTGTGATGCAAGCCTTATCCTGTAAATTGTTGAGGAAGTGCAAAAAATATCAAGTGCCAACAACAGTCATAGAGGCAAAAGAAATATGTGTTGAGGGAGTCCTGATGAACTGGGAAACATTCTTATTGAACCAATTTTTTATTGAATGTCTGGAATCACAGGATAAGGGGACTGAGTTCCATTATTCCTGGTTACTAATATTAATAGTGCTATCGACTTGGAGGGAGACATATGACAGTAATTTTTTTGGAGTCGTGGAGGAGCCTTGCTTAGCTGTGTGGTATTAGAACCTCTGGTACTACACACAAGCCACGACAGATGGACAATGATGTCACATTTTATATTTATAAGAAAATTATTAGAGACAATATCGAGTGGACATCGCGCATACAACCCTAGGTGGTTAAGGCATACAAGGCAGTGGCGCACTTTAAGGAAGGGAGTCACCACATGTATGTACAAGAAAAGAAAGACCCAGATCAATAGTGGCTACCAACGCATTACATATTGATTGAGAAGGAGATGGGAAATATTATGGCCGATTGGGAGGATGAGTAGAAGATTCCTCCAACAGATACCAGACCATCAGAGAAACAAAACCCACAAATACACGAGGTTGATAAGGATGAAGAAGAAGGAGAAAAAAAGGAAAAAGGAAATGGTATCGACGATACCACCAAAAAGACAGTGCCATGCATAGAGAGAAAGAGGAAAGAACCAGAGACAGGGAAATCTATGCCACAAGGGACAAAGAGAAAGGCCATCAAAGAAATGGTTATCGAGGATTTAACAGAGGAATATTTGGAGAAGATAGGTGACCAAGTGAAGGAAGTAACAGACGACACATTCCAGTGTGCAACAAAACAATAGGAAGAGATGAACATATGCATGCAGGAGTAGATGACTGAACTACTGAAACTACTATAAGTAGCAAACATCACGTCAAGGAGACAACAAAGAGGAACCAAAAATGAGCACTACCAAGACTGGGGAGGTAAGGACAATGATCTCCCATTCCTTAGTAGTCACAAGAGAACAAATATTGATCAAGCTAGCGACAAGGGAAGTAGTGTTCCCCTCGACAGAGATGCAAGAACAAGCCATGACATTAGGTCACATTGACAATTAACATGATTTTGAAGGATTTTATGTTATTCTTTGGTTATTTATGTGATAATATGTCATGTTGCAATTATTATTTTGTCTCTTACTTTCTCGGTTTAGTATTCTTTAATGTTACTGTATACTAAACTATACATTATGACAAAGTAAGAGAAAAAATATTACAACACTTCATATATTATACAATGTTGGTGATGTGCTTCTCTTTACATGCAATTCATTTATTTCGTTTTTTTGCGTATGATATTACTCTTAACTATTTATTGTTAGCTATTTTAGGATTCAACATTATTACTTCAAGTTCATATATCATTGCAAATTAATAGCATATTTAAAAATAAACATATTAAATGTGTGGTAATTCATTTTAGATATTTCACATGAATCAAAGGCTTCTATGTTTTATTTTAATTATTGATGTGATCATCTACCATGTTGCATTTATACCTTCCTTGTTTTCCATTTTCTTTTCATATATTTGTACCTTTAATTGAATGACGAATAATTTTTTCCAACCTTCTTCATAACAAGAATTAAAATATTTTACACATTTCAACTAATTTAATTGAATATATGTATTCATTTATTTATTGCTTTTCTCATATTTGATACTATTCTATATTCAACTTTAAATGTATGGCTTGTCCTTTTCTACCCCAACATACATGGAAATAATTGGTTTTCCACCTTTGATACCATTATTTATTCTTCTTATGTACTTTATGCTCTATAACCATAATTTATTTTTTCCTAGCTATTCTACCATTAATCAAGAACATATAACTATTACTCAAGAACATATAAACATCATTTATGTAACACCCTAGGTTTTGAGCCCCGTATTAAATAATGTATTTTGTTAATCTATGAAAGGCCAGAGTACCCAAACAATTGAAAGAGGCCAATGTGCTTAGGAAATGTAATATTTTGATCATTATTAATAACAAAAACATCGTTGGTTGATAGATAGACAAGGACAAGAGTTATAGGGGGCTATCATTCCGCAAGAGAGGGGGATTGAGGGGCTAACTATTTATTTTATATTTTATTTACCCATTTATGTTTTAATTGAGAATAACAGTTACATGATATTCTTGGGGGGAAGGTCATGAGGTTCCTTAATTCCAAGAATTACATAAACCCATCTTTGGTCTATGGTGGGGGTTGCTTCTTCTTCACTCATTCACTCACTCACTCACTCATTGTCCCTTGTTCACACCTTTCATTCTATTTTTGATCCACTCATTCTTTCACCCACTCATCTTTCCTCATTCGTGTTTTGGCTTGGGAAAGGAAAACGATTTGTTGGAGAGGAGCCATGGTTTTGTTGGATGTAAAGATTGTTGGTGTATTCTAGCTATGAATTAAGGCCTATATGTTTGAGATGCTTTGGCCTATGTTCAATTTTTCTCACAGCTACGAATCCCGAGAGACCCAACATGGATATTATTGACCAGATGCACTGGAGCCCTAGAAGGAGATGGACATTCTGAGGGACTGCATGTGAGAGAAGGAGCTTGTGGGACAAGCACCAATTCATAGGAAAAAATCATCAGTTGTGCCCACTAAGATATGATCTTGACATAGTTCAAGAAAGCATTGGAGCGAATGCAATGCAAATTTCCTCATTTGCTAACGAAAGTGGGGACGCTTCTCGATATAAACATGAAGGAATTGGGCCACCAAAGAGGGTGCCCATCTCCCTTCGCACAGATGTTTCTATTGTAAACTTCTCTCACCAATTCAACTAAGCAGGGAGGCTCCTAATAAATAATTAACATTATTTTTCAGTTAGGCAGTTAACTAAAATAAAAAGTGAAACAATGCTTGTTAATCAGAACTAAAGCAACAAGTCTCATGTTGTTGTTGTAAAGAAAAAATTGCTCAGTCTGATAAAAATGATGTCTTCTTGTTGAAATACAATGAATGATCACATCTTATCACTTCTATTATTGTTCTCTTTCATTCTCTGTGTGTTTTTTATTGTGTAGTGTTTTATTCTTATGTGCTAGTCTATTTTGTTGTTGCATTTTAAATTTTTCATATAGAATTGTGAATCAACTCATGAAGAAGAACTAAAGCATATAATCTCAGATCAACAAACCAACTTGGTGCATATCATCTTTAGCAAACAAAATATACCATCTTCTTCAAGCCCTTTCCCATAGATCCACAAATTGCACACTATCAACACGCGGATGTTCGCGACTTGCTCCACTACGACCCGTGGATAACCTTAGAAAGATAATATCATCAAACTTTTCCCTTTTCTTCCCTTTTCTACCTCGGACTTCACTTCCTCAGATATGCTATGAAGATATTTTCCAAAAGATCACTTGAAAGATAGATAATCATTGAACTATTGTGTGTAAGAATGAGAGGCTTCTTGAAGTGTATTTATACTTGTCCATGTGACTTATTTCCTTAATTTTAGGGCCAACCTTTATTTTCTTGTCATAACCATTTTAACCTTTAATTAATGACTTGTAACTTCTTGTTGAAACCATTTAGGGACTTCTTGACCATTATTCGGTGCTTTCAACTTCATGAGGGAATAACTCCTCAACCATGAGGAACCACGTGGCGTACAACCTACCATTGGAAACAACAGGATGAGTTCTATCCATATATGAGGTTTTTGTATACACTTGAAGTACTCTTCAACCTCATTTTCCTCATTCAACTTTGATCCTCATGACCACACCTTTGGGTTTCTTGTAGACTTCTTCAAAGCATCTTCCTGTGAGGGCCATGCTTAAAGCTACGCCATAAGGGGACCACTTTGGAGACTTCTCCAAATACACCCATTACTTATTCAAACAACCCATCGCTTATAGAGGCTTCTTCTAGGGTTAACATGCATCCTCTATGGTTGACATCAATGCTTCTAGAATTGTTCTAGAGTTGACATCAATGACAACTAACTTTCCAACACTTAGATCAAGACAAAAACCCCTACAACTTAATTGGTGACTCCATTAAGGAGAATTCATATGAAACTCTCTTTTTTGGGTTGAATATTAGGTTTGTGGTACTTATGGGACATGGTGCTAGATATAAGATTGCAATCCAATGCACCTTTTCTTATGCAAGCCAATTGATCTACTTAGGTTAGCACATCTACGCCAGTTGTTCCACTATAGCCAGTGAGCCTGTAGGTAAATTTTCATTTATTTTTTGTTTTTTCTTATTCCAAAATTGAATCTCAGCCTTTCTCTATATATTTGAGTGTTTTTCCTACTGTGTAGAGAATAGATATGGTAATTTTCACATTTTTTATTGTGTCTTATGTGCTTTGAAAGTCAAAAAACAAAATTTAGGTTTTGTTGTTTGAGGAATTTTATTGAGGATTTGAAAGAGTATTTCCAAGTTATTTCTTTGATATGATTTCATTATATAGGATTCTGAAAATAATAAAGGGCATTTGAAATATCATACATGATTTCCTTCTTTGTCTAAATTTCAAGAGTAGTATCAAGCATTGCATAATTTTCACTTGAAAGAAAAAGAGTTTATTTTTTTTTTCTTCTTACAATTTCATTATTATATTTGCAAAACTTGAGTCATAAAACCATTGAGTTTCACTCTAGTACCTTTTGAGTAAGCAATATCCCTAAAAGAAACATCAAATTAAAATTAGCTAGACTCATATTTATTTGATAGAAAAACCAACATTAGTCTAGGTGACATAGCCTTCGTTGTAGGTTTGGAGAGTCAATTCTCCAAGGCCACTCAAATTAAAATAGGAATCTATTAAAGAGTGAAAAATGCATTATAACAAAAATATTTTTGTTGGGAAAGTGCCTCTCACATAGGCATCAAGCACCAGGTCAAGATGATTTAGGAGTTGAGATATCCACTTGGTGTAGCCCCAATTAAGTTTCGATTAATTCTTTAGCGAAATTGTTTATGTTTCATTGTTATTAGGTGCCTCTCACATAGGCATCAAGCACTAGGTCAATCTGATTTCGAAGTTGAGATATCCACTTGTTGTAACCCTAATTGAGTTTCGATTAATTCTTTAACGAAATTGTTTATATTTCATTTTTATTAAGAATTTGAAGAAATGATATTAAAAGGGGATAAATTGAGTTCGAATATTTCTCTAGACCAATCGAAAGAGGACAAGTGTCTTAATATTTAAAATAAGTTAAGCATGTTGGTTTTAAATTTATTAATAA